>JBBPBX010053176.1:0-23938 GCA_038048925.1 Garcialebias charrua | reverse complement strand
ATGACCTTTACTGACCTCTCAGTAAAGCAAGACATTTACTACAAAATCATTCATTTAGCTATAATCTGATAACATAGTCACCAAAAAGAGACTATTTCTATCTTTGATTTTAGGCTGATGTGATCAAAAGAATAACTTTTGTCATTTTCATGATGTGTGCTTTTAAGCTGTGTTATTCTGTAAGAGTTTAAACTGTGTTCACTGCTGGTTAAAGGTGAAGTCTCGGGTCACAGAGACCGGACGGTTTTGTTTAGAAACTCAGAGGACAGTAATCCGTTGTTTTTCATGAAAGGGCTCCAGCTTGCTGTGCCTTTCCCTAAACAAATCTCTCTCTGCTGCTGGCTGTAACCTTGGGTCTGATAAGGCAGCAATCCACTTTGGTCTTAGTCCCACTCAAACTAACAGTTTAGCTTGTCAGTTCAGTCAGAATTAGGCCTGTCACAAAAACAAATTTTGCTGGGCGATTAATTGGCTTAGAAAATATTGCGATAAACGATCATATTGTTTGAAATTATTGTCAAATTTAAGAAGAAATGTTTGTTAATTTGTTTTGGATGTAGTAACTTTTTTCGACCACCGGATGGCAGTATAAGACTGTTTGAACCAAAGGATGGATAGTGAGGGAGCGAGCAGCGTGGCTCTTTAAGAAAAATGGGAGGGAGGCCCCTTGACGCAACATGGGCTGCATCTCTTCGGTTCTCAAAATGGCAGATGCTTTGTGTGGTTTTAGCTCTTTAGCATAGCAATTGTCACACAAACCTTTTTAAAAAAAGTCAGTAAACAAGTTCTCAGCTTCTTTTGCAGAGAAAAAAAAACTTTTTAGACAAAGGTACGGGTTTCAACCATGAATTTTGGAGCTTCGACAAGACTAAGTTTTTTTCCCGAGGTCAGTCTGTTAGCTTAGCTCGTAGCTTAGCTTCTCAGCTTAGCTGCTTTTAACGATCCAAAAACACGATTTTGGATTGTTAAAATGGATTTTAAAAGAAAAGAGAAAGGGAGGGGTCAGTGAAGAGCACCAGAGTTTTGTCATCCACTATCCAGTAGAAAAGGAGATGCACAAAGAAACAATAAAGCCGATAAATGAAAATGAGGTAGATAATTTTTGTTTATCATACGATTGATTGATTTATTGTTTAATGCGACAGCCTAGTCATAATCAAACTACCCGGTACTTCCTTAAGAATGAGGCTGTTCAAAGAGGAATTGACTACAACTGGTAAACTATTGTCTTGGGGCAGCTGCGGCTGACTGGTAAGAGCAGTCATCCTACAATGGGAGAGTTGGGGGATTGATTCGACCAGAAGTCACATGTTGAAGTTCTCCTGGGCAAGGCACTGAACCCATCATTGTCTCTGATGTGTGTCCCATCAGTGTATGAATGTGACCTAAAGCACTGATTAGTCTCTATAGAATGATTTGTTCAGATTAGCTTTGTAGATATCTAGTACAGTGCTGTATGAATGTGTGTGGAGGTAAATGAGGGCACAGATTGTTTTGTAAAGTGTTTTGAGTATCCTGATTAGACAGAAAGGCACTATTTAAGTACTGTCCATTTACCATTTAAAGCTCCCCTGACATCATCTTTTAACTTTCCATAAAATGGCACAACATATATATATATTAAGATTGACCTCTGATCGTTTTTGCTAAAACAATGTGAAATGAATGAAAATTTCTCTCCAAAATAGTTTAAAATTAGCGCCGTTTTTTTTACATGGTAAATACGGATTTTCCCGTCGCGCGATTATGACGTCACACACAGACTCGGCTCGAACTGGCACATTGAATACAATGAGGAAGATACAAACGCATCCGTCCAATTTAGCCATTTAAAACTTTAGATTTTAGCGGTTTGTCTTCAGAGAAGCCAAAGTTATTTCGAGTGATCAACCAGAAACAGCAGGTTATAATTTTTTTTCTCCTGATGCTGTTTTTTGTAGACTTTTCACTTCAGGAAGTGAGCAGCTGTGTGATGACTTAGGAGCTGCAGGTTGACGAGGCAAATGGTAATACATTAGTTAATGTTTCTAATAATTATTCAACATTAATTTATAGTTTAAAAAATTGTCCCTTTTAAAATATCTGTTAAATATTTTAATGTTTATTCTAACATACGTTCTGAAAAACATCATTCATATTTCCAGTTGAAATGTGCATGTTTACATGCACTAAATGTTCACTAAAAATAAAAATAAAATGTTTATATGTCAATCATTAAATTTAAAATTAAATTTATATCAAATACCGTCAAAAAACATAAATTTCCATAGCTGTTTTAATAAAAATATCAGTTTGTGTTTTCAGGTTTCCAGGTCTCCAGTCCATCACAGAGACACCTGGACAGGTCTCCAGTCCATCACAGAGACACCTGGACAGGTCTCCAGTCCATCACAGAGACACCTGGACAGGTCTCCAGTCCATCACAGAGACACCTGGACAGGTCTCCAGTCCATCACAGAGACACCTGGACAGGTCTCCAGTCCATCACAGAGACACCTGGACAGGTCTCCAGTCCATCACAGAGACACCTGGACAGGTCTCCAGTCCATCACAGAGACACCTGGACAGGTCTCCAGTCCATCACAGAGACACCTGGACAGGTCTCCAGTCCATCACAGAGACACCTGGACAGGTCTCCAGTCCATCACAGAGACACCTGGACAGGTCTCCAGTCCATCACAGAGACACCTGGACAGGTCTCCAGTCCATCACAGAGACACCTGGACAGGTCTCCAGTCCATCACAGAGACACCTGGACAGGTCTCCAGTCCATCACAGAGACACCTGGACAGGTCTCCAGTCCATCACAGAGACACCTGGACAGGTCTCCAGTCCATCACAGAGACACCTGGACAGGTCTCCAGTCCATCACAGAGACACCTGGACAGGTCTCCAGTCCATCACAGAGACACCTGGACAGGTCTCCAGTCCATCACAGAGACACCTGGACAGGTCTCCAGTCCATCACAGAGACACCTGGACAGGTCTCCAGTCCATCACAGAGACACCTGGACAGGTCTCCAGTCCATCACAGAGACACCTGGACAGGTCTCCAGTCCATCACAGAGACACCTGGACAGGTCTCCAGTCCATCACAGAGACACCTGGACAGGTCTCCAGTCCATCACAGAGACACCTGGACAGGTCTCCAGTCCATCACAGAGACACCTGGACAGGTCTCCAGTCCATCACAGAGACACCTGGACAGGTCTCCAGTCCATCACAGAGACACCTGGACAGGTCTCCAGTCCATCACAGAGACACCCTGGACATGTCTCCAGTCCATCACAGAAACACCTGGACATGTCTCCAGTCCATCACAGAGACACCTGGACAGGTGTCCAGTCAAGACATCTCAGCTGCATTTTTGGACCAAACAGGACGGATGAAATCAAACTGATTCAAACATCTAAAAGGATCCGAAGGACCCAGGTTCGAACCCCGGCCACGGCACACCTTGGGGTGTCTATGAGTGCACACCTATTTTCCCCAGCTCCCCGGGCGCTGACCACGGCTGCTCACTGCACCACCTGGTGGTGGTTGGGTTAAATGCAGAGACCAATTTCGTCTGTCAAGTATGGGAAACATACACAGATGACAAAAATGTGATATTTATTTTTATTTAAAAGTGTTTTTGTTTAAAATAAATGTAAATTTACAACAAAATAAAAAAATATTGATGGATAACAATACACAAATAAAAACTAGTTAAAAATATACAAGCATTAATTTTGGCACCATATGCAGATTCTATAAGATTTCATCAAAAACAAACCTTTAACAATTTTAATAAAAAGTGAACAAGTCAAAAGGATGCTGGTTTACTTTTTTTCCTAAACATGTCACCATAAAACATTTTTTAGTTTGTAGCCTTAAAAAAGACAACACTCAAATGAAGCATCACAAAATGTTTATTCTCATAGTTTGAATTAGCTTGTTTTCACTTTAACAGCAGGGTCGTGTTCTCCCTCTTCGTTTCTGCGTTGCTTTAGTTCTCCATGGGCAAGAAGAGTTGAACAAAGAAACGTGTCAGCGGATTCGGATGACGTGTAGGGAGATTTGATCACATCATCCAACACCTTAAACAGAAAAGCGGGGCTTTGTTATATATAATATAATATAATTATAATTTGTCACATTTGTCATCTGTGTATGTTTCCCATACTTGACAGACAAAATTGGTCTTCTGCCTTTAACCCAACCACCACCAGGTGGTGCAGCGAGCAGCGTAGTCGCGCTCGGGGAGCTGGAGAATTAGATGTGCACTCATAGACACCCCAAGGTGTGTAGTGGCCGTGGCCGGGGCGCGAACCCGCGTCCTTCGGGTCCCAAGTCAAAAACCCTGCCACTACACCATATATGTACCAGTAATAAAGTATTTATATGATTTTTAAAAATTGGGGTGAATATCATTTATTGTTTGAATTGACAGGTTTCCAGTCCATCACAGGGACACCTGAACAGGTATCCAGTCAAGACATCTCAGCTGCATTTTTTGGACCAAACAGGATGGATGAAATCAAACTGATTCAAACATCTAAAAGTGTTTTTGTTTAAAATAAATGTAAATTTACAACAAAATAAAAAAATATTGATGGATAAAAATACACAAATAAAAACTAGTTAAAAATTTCAGAACGTATGTTAGAATAAACATTAAAATATTTAACAGATATTTTAAAAGGGACTAATTTTTTAAACTATAAATTAATGTTGAATAATTATTAGAAACATTAACTAATATATTACCATTTGCCTCGTCAACCTGCAGCTCCTAAGTCATCACACAGCTGCTCACTTCCTGAAGTGAAAAGTCTACAAAAAACAGCATCAGGAGAAAAAAAATTATAACCTGCTGTTTCTGGTTGATCACTCGAAATAACTTTGGCTTCTCTGAAGACAAACCGCTAAAATCTAAAGTTTTAAATGGCTAAATTGGACGGATGCGTTTGTATCTTCCTCATTGTATTCAATGTGCCAGTTCGAGCCGAGTCTACATGTGACGTCATAATCGCGCGACGGGAAAATCCGTATTTACCATGTAAAAAAACGGCGCTAATTTTAAACTATTTTGGAGAGAAATTTTCATTCATTTCACATTGTTTTAGCAAAAACGATCAGAGGTCAATCTTAATATATATATATGTTGTGCCATTTTATGGAAAGTTAAAAGATGATGTCAGGGGAGCTTTAACCTTTCCACAGAATCCTACTTCAAGAAAATTGAGCTATCCCTTTAACTTCAGAGTACGGACTACAATGTGACTACCGTAATAATAAACCATCAGAAAACTAAATGGAACTTCTATTCTGTAGTTGAAGATGTTTCGACATTTGGGAAGTTTCCTCAATCTGAGTACAGTATTAAATAGCTCAGGAGACTTCTCACAAGACATACTGTCATATCAAGAATGGTTTCTTATGCTGAACATGCCCTTCATAAAACTCCACATTTTCCCCACTGCTGAGCCGGGTACACATAGCCCTTTTGGTTGGTAAATATTTAACATCTACAACATTTCCCACTCATAATTTTACCTGATCAGTGAGAAAGGAAGGTTTGTACGACCCATCAGTATTGGTGTTGCCAGTTCCTCTAAGAGTCTTCATGTGGGAAACGGCCATTCGCAGGATGGTTAGTTTGTCTGGTTTCCGTGCTAGTGCGCTGCACGAGGGCACCATATCTGACAGTTCTGTGATGTAAGCAGTCATCTTGTTCCGCCGCCGCCTCTCAATCTCACTGTGATTCTCCCTGGAATGAGGAAATGAGGGTGGGAAAAGTGGAGAGAAAAGAAGGGGTTAAAATGGGCAAACAGATAGGTAGGTGAGCAACTTAAAGTTTAGCTGACATTACAATGCAAGTGTGACAGTTAGGAGAAGAAGGAGCTTGGAATGAGAAACTGTGAGAGAAGAAGCTGACTCATAAAAAGCATAGTCTAACCTCTGTGTAAGTGACTCAAAAAAAAAAAAAGCCAAGTGCAGAAAAAAAAAAAAAAGATGTTTCAGTTGTCCTGAAAAGGAAGGGTGGGTGGGAGGCATACACAAAGACCAGTTGCTCAGACAATGGGATTACCAGAGTGAAAAAGGTCCCAGACTCACACACACAGCAGTGCAGTTGTGACACATAACACAATACAGGCTGGGAAACATAACCAGCTGCTTTTCTGTCGAGCACCAAAACAGACACACGGAGCAGCAAGTTGTACTGATAATTTTGTGCTGTCAGAACGCCAACGTGCTGGGATCCCAGCATGACAGGACAGTGTTTGATCCTTGCATTTGATATGTGGATACAAGCAGGAGAGCACCCCTTCCTCTGTGCTACATGCCATACCTGGCTAGTTTTTCCTTATCTGCAAAACTCTGATCGTCTTCCAAAAACCTGGAAATGAAACCAGCCTTCTAAAAAAAATAAGCCCAAAAGCCACTACCAAACTATTTAAAAAAAAGTGTAGGATGAAAAAAAATTAGAGCACTGAAAGAAGAAATAGTAATTTGTTTTAACTTTACTGCATCCAATATACTCCCTCCAATCACGTTAGTTTCTTGTTTGCACTCTTACCTGGCAAAGCGCTCTTTGTCACTGCTAGAGCCCCCTATTTCGTCATCAAATCTGACAAAGAGCAGAAAAAAAGAGTTATCAATGCAGCTCAAGACAATTCAAACATGTTAATCTTATCTAACTTCATGAAGCAGTTTTTACACATGCTCTGCAGCCCTGAAATTAAGACAGATCTGAATTTTAAAAAGCCACATGTAAGAATGTGAATGTCAACAGCAGCCACATTGGACTCTGTGCAAAGTCTACTCTGCCTCCATCTTATATACAGACTGTATTATTTCTAATTAGCAAAGGTATGGATTTCTGTGCAACACCATCACAGAAAGGTGCACATTAATAATCCAACAAGTGATCACCTTTCATTTTATTTAAAAGGAAAGCTCCTAAGCAGAAATGACTAAAGTATTAACACAAAGTATAAATAGTACTAAAACAGTTCAATACTTCAAATCATAAGTAAAGGACAAAACAAGATATCCAAGATTGTTGATTGATTTAGATCATAAAAAAGGACTGATGGGGGTCTTGCAAGCCTGAAAGACAGCTACAGTACATGTCTGCAGTGCACAATACTGCACTCAAATGTACAAAACAATGATCTAAGAATGTATATTATATTACATTTCAATAACAGGCCATGCAAATGCACATTTTAAAAAAAGAGGTGTTTATTTTTAAGAATTATGTCACTGTCTAGTAATTTGTTAGCATATTTAGTCATTGCAATGTAAGCTAACAATTGACGCATCCCAGACTACGGTAAACTAGATGTCACTTTATTCATTCAACCTTTATTTCTACAAATTAATCTCATTGAGCCACAAGGACTCATTTACAAGAGAGACCTGTTATAAACAAAAAACACAGATGAGGTACAGACAACAATAGACAATCATATAACAAGCAGTTAAAATGAAAACGTCAAAAGAAGAAATTATATAAAAATTAAACAACAAAAAAAAGCAGCTACATTATAAAGAGGTGTAAAATGCTAAAAACATGAACATGTCTGCATTGGGGTTTTGCTACGAACTTAAGAGTTGTTAGCAGCACTTGTGAATAAATGAGGTGTACGGTAATTGGGTTGGGCATCGAGGATCGAGAATCGCTTGGAACCTGGACTAACTGTCCATTTTTCCCGGAATAGTTTGAAATATTTATTTTCGATTCCTATTTTCGATGCCTAGTCCGCCAACCAGAAGTCGAAGCTGCCCGCCAAACACCAACGAAGAAGAAGCCGCTCGCCGAAAACCAACGAAGAAGAATCCACCGGAAGTGTTCCCAAAAATGGAAAGTGAGCAGCCGCCATCGAAAGCGTGGCTTAACTTTAATAAAAGGACCAGTCAGCTCAGTGCGGCACTTGCAATAATTTTATATCGTGCAAAGGAGGGTGGAGAAGGAAAAAAGTGGCCCGTCTTTGACGCGCTCCGCCGGATTATTTTCGCTTCCTCCGGGTCCGACCCTCAGAAGTAACAGAGTGGCCCGTCTTCAAAACGCTCCACCGGACTGTTTTTGCTGCCTCTTCTCCGGCTCCATCAGGTAAATAAAACTATAAACTATGTCTCATACCAACATTAAGGCAGCTAACAAGTTATACTCCACTTAAAGCGGTAGGTCAACTCAAATGCAAACACCATGCTAACGTTAGCTCATATTTTTTTCTTAGACAAACGACCTGAAATGGCTAATAATGTTAGCCAGGCTCCACGGTGTTCCCCACAACGTCCAAGAGAAATACATCAGTGCAACTGAATGAAGAGTGCCACAGAACAGTTACAGCATATGTTGTGAAAAGGTTGCATCCCTTTTCAGATGTGGAATCAACAACATTTAGGTTAGTTAGGCAATAACAACAGAGCTAATAATTGTCCATCCTAAGCTAACGTTACAGTAATAGGGACATGTTTGTTTATATGTTTGTAGGGACATGGTGAAAACCATCAACCCAAGTACACACCACCTACCATGGACCACTTGTCAAATAAATAATCCCATCTTGTTATAAGGTGGAAAAGAGCTGCTCTGCACTTAAAACAGAAGATGGATGACGTGTCTGGGAGCAAATCCAGAGAAAGATGATTGAGCAGGTGAAATGTCATTCATGTACAACTGTCCTTTTCAGCTATTGAAATCTGAAATCTAAATACTAGTAATGTTCTTTGTGGTCAACAGAGGAAGACTGTGGAGATGATGGGGTTACCATGCAGTCTGAAGAAAGGCCTGAGAATGAGAAAGTGGAGGATGAGGAGGAGAGTGTAAGTGTATGATAGCTGTTAATCTTAAAAATGATTTAATAATCCCTTTTTACTGAAAATACTGATGAACCTGTTGTTTGTTTAGGAACCACCTCCCTGCAGTCTGTCCAGAAAGTCTCTACTGGAGGAGCTTTTTGCTGAAGAAGAGGCACAGAACATAGTGTCACAGCTCCATGTCCATGAAGAAACAAATGGAGAGAGGGCTGCAGATGGACCAGGACATTCCACCAGCCGTTCTGTCTGAGGACCCTGCTGCTGCTGCTGGTGGAACCAACACAAGACTTATCCTATGCTGTCAGATCTTGCATTCTCATATTTATGTTCAAGCTTCTTCTACACCCAGCGAATGTGTTCTCCACCGCAGGAGACACTGTCTATCCAGAACACTCACACATACTGCCTGAGAAGCAGAGATGAACATTTTCCTCAACAAGAACCATTTCTGATTTTATACTGTACCTGCTGCTAACCTGGACTGGATTGTAAAAGTTGCTCTTTTTTTATAATAAAAATACTGTAATAATTTTGTTTGATATTCTGCAGCAGGTTAGCCCATCAGTGAGAGCTCAGTAACATGACTGCAGCATCACACACTGGACATGTGGAAATGTGTTTCCATGAGGTTTTCAAACATAAAACTCTCTTGTAAAAGAAAACTCACAACATATTGAAGTTCATAAGTTTGATATTCATATACTGGTTGAAAATAGCCCTGTGAGAAATTCATAGTAAATTTAACAAAAATAAAAAGTTCATAGCATTAAAATTCAAATAGAAGTTCAAATTATTTCATCCTGAAAGAACTCTGGCTAACTACTGTAGCTCATTTATAACATGATGGAGTTAAACTCAAAGCAGTCCCCTCAGATAAATCGTGTTAACTTATTATTTTTATATTAAAGTTTCTGTTAACTTATTATTTTTATATTTGATTGTTTCTGTTCAGTGCCCTGAGACGACTTCTGTTGTGACTTGGCGCTATACAGTATAAATAAACTGAACTGAATTGACATGTCTTTTTTTAACCCCGCCTACAAAAAGAATCGGGAATCGGAATTGAAACTAAGAATCGGAACCGCTCAAAATCAAACGATGCCCAACCCTATGTGTAATATTTGCAAAATTAATTAATTCAACCTTTATTTATACAGGTTAGTCTCAAGGAGCCTCGAGGATTAATTTACAAGAGACCGGTTGTGAACATATAAATAGGCCTACAGTTAGTTATTTTGTTTTAATATATATATTAAAAGCCTAATGCAATCTTATGATTGTCAATTGTAGTTTTGCCGCTCAGTTGTAGTAAGGTTGTTTGTAGGAGTTAAGAAACTCATTTACAAAGGAAACAGTAGACGTTTGGTGCAGCTGTCATTTTTTTTCCCCTGTACATGTATGCTGTTTTGAAATGAATATTTCCAGATGCAAATGCATATAGCATATGCATAATGCATATAGCCTCAACCGCCTCACTCGGAAAGCCCTCTGCATGGCAGGTGATCCCACACACCCACTACACAGCTGCTTCAGCCTGCTGCCTTCAGGGAGGAGACTGAGGAGTCTCCAGGCTCGAACCAGCAGACTAAATGACAGCTCTGTTCATCAGGCAGTCAGGATGCTAAACTCTCTGCCTGCTCTGCCCTCCCTCCCACTTGTACTGCCTTAATCACAAAAAACTTTCACACACCACCACACAACACAAAGATTTTAACACTGGACTCTGTGTCATCAAAACGGGTTATTCACTCAACTCACGGTCATGTGCTCATTCAGTTTGCACTACTTCTTATATTCGCACTAATGTTTGCATTACATTACTGCCTATAGTCATACTACTGTTTACATTCACTGTTTACATTTATTACTACTGTTTTCATTCAATACTACTGTTTACATTTATTACTACTGTTTACATTTACACTACTTTTTATATCTACACTACTGCTGATATATATATATATATATACAGTATATATATATATTACTAGCCTTATTGCATATGCCACTTTACCTCTACAGGTAGTCCCCGACTTACGAGCGAGTTCCGTCCCTAGGGGGCGCTCGTATGTCAAAAATTCGTAAGTAGGATCACGTAGTAAAAAATAATTTATTTTTTATTTTTTATAAATGAATACATGTACAGTACTGGACAGTCACCAAGCACTTAGCCTATCCTAACACAGTTTTTAAAGATGGAGGAATAAGTTGAATTGTCTCCCTCCTCCCCAGGGAGGAGGGAGACAATTCAACTGACTTCAACTGATGTATTCATTTATTAAAACAAAAAAAAAGTTTTTTTTTTTTTTAATGAGATGCATACTCGTAAGTCCGGGACCTCGTAAGAGCGCTCGTAAGTCGGGGACTACCTGTATACCAATATCAACTACCTCATACATAACATGTACTGTGTACATAAACTTCATATGCTGCTTTGTCACTCTATTGCAAATGTCAATGCCAGAACTTTCATTTTATTTTATAGATATACTTTTTACACTTTTATACTACTATGCAAAAAACTCAGGACAGTATTACACTTTTGTTATTTCATTTTATGCTTATGTTTATTAAATGTTTAGTGTTGGTGTAACTTTTCATACTACTACTATGCAAAAACTACTATGCAAAAACTCAGGACAGTATTACACTTTTATTATTTCATTTTATGCTTATGTTTATGGCAAGTTAACTAGGGGGAACACTGAGACCAATAAGAGTTTTGCACTAATGTTTGTATTACATTACTGCCTATCAGGGCGGCCGTGGCGTAGTGGTAATGGCAGTCGTCCCCCGATCGGAAGGTTGGCAGTTCGAATCCCAGTTACCCACACCATGTGTTGTTGTGTCCTTGGGCAAGACACTTAACCCCGAGTTGCTCCCAGTAGGACTGGAAAGCACCTTGCATGGTAGTCTGCCGCTACCGGTGTATGAATGTGTGTAGCATTCAATGTGTGTAGCGCTTTGAGATTTTCACTAATGAAAAGTGCGTTATAAATTGAATTCATTATTATTATTATTATTATTATTAAATGTTTTGTTTTAGTGTTTAAATGTTTACTGTTGCACCGAGGGGCAGAGAGAAATGCAATTTCAATCCTGTGTATGTCCTGTACATATTGCAGTTTTGACAATAAAGTTGACTTTGACTTGACTTTGATATAGGGTTGGGCATCGAGAATCGAGAATTGTTCGGAACCGGGACTAACTGTCCAGTTTTCCCGGAATCGTTCAAAATATGTATTTTTGATTCCTATTTTTGATGCCTACCACCGACCGGAAATAGCCGCCCGCCCAAAAACCAACGAAGAAGAATCCACCGGAAGTGTTTCTAAACATGGAAAGTGAGCAACTGCTGCCGAAAGCATGGCTTAACTTTAATAAAATGACCAGTTAGCTCAGTGTAGCACTTGCAATAATTTTATTTTTTTACCCCGCCTACAAAAAGAATCGGAATCGGGAATCGAAAGGAACCGGTATCAAAACAAAGAATCAGAATCGGAACCGGAATCGATCAAATTCAAACGATGCCCAACCCTACTTTGATAGCACTGATATTTGTACTCTTAACTCTGCCTGCTTGCCTTACTGGGCTGTAAACAAAACCCTGTGTTCTTTACAGCGTATTTTCTCCACTGACAACAAGCACAATATCAGTTTTCCCCATGGAAATGGGTTTGTTTATTCAATGAGTACAGGAAGCTGCACCAGCCACTTGATTCTAGACTAAAGTTCAAGTGTGGGAAATAATAAAATAAAAAATAAAATACCTCATCATTTTGTTTCCTTCTTCATCATCATCAATGTCTGCCCTGCAATGTAAAGTGTAACAAGCTAAGTACAGATTTTAGAAAACAAAAGCCTGTCAGCATATTTACATGTGCAGCACTGACATGGCAGCTCAAATGTAGTAGCACACTTACACAGCTCGTCTTTTGTTGGTCCCCTTCGGTGCCACGCCACTTGTTTGGGCTCCACTTGCTCCCATACCCAGATTAGGGTCTGGGTCTGCTAACTCTATTAATAACACAGCAACGGAAAGAGCCAATTTAGCAGATGACAGGTGATTTCCTTTTTTTTTTTAGCTCAAACTGCACTGAAAAAGAAACTAAACCGCCGAGCGGACCTTGACAAGTTACTTTAAAGTACACAGTTTCCTTACAGTCTGTGCCTGAAACATTAAATAAGCGCCACACTGATTGTGAATCTAATCACAAAGTTTGCGGACTGTACAACACTGCAGCCAGGGCTAGCTTCAGCTACAAACACTTGAAAACAAACATCTGGACCGCGTTCATCCACCTCTGCTTGACAGTCAGCAAACTTTTAGGTTTGCTTTCTCATCTTTCCTGTGCTGCCTTTACAAACATCACCATCAGAGGACTGTTTTAACCGGTTCTTACACAGCTATAACAGCTAGTTAGCAACTTTCACTTGTCTCGGGTTGTTGCAGAATTAGCTTTAATGCTAAGCTAACTTAGCCAATGCTTTCACGCTATCTTTGGAAAAAGTGTCTACTAAAGGCTCGAGAGAAAAAAAACACACGAGTGATTAAAAGCAGCGTTATAACGTTAGTAGATTGTTACTATTACTTTTTTTATTTCTTACCTGGATTCGAAGAGGACATGTCCGTGTTGAATAACATAAACAAATAACTTCTTCCAGCGGAAAAAGAAAATATTCTCTCCCTCCACCCACCGGCTAGCTAGCTTCAGGCCAACCGGTGTCGATTTTCCTGACGCGTTCTCACTTTTTTCGTTTAAAAACTCCAAACGGCCATTATTATTATTAGTCCAGAGTCCTGGCGGAAATTTATCCTCAGCCAAATCAAATCTTCGAGCTCTGTCACTGCTTGTTTCCCTGTTTAAACCCCCCAGCCTAAAGTAAGATGGCGTTTAGAAATCGCTCGAGCTGTTTTCCTTTCTCCGTCTCCTACTGGACAGACACTGGTGACGTCACTGGTCAGGAAGCCCTGTTTTACGGTACTGGTGTTCAGGAAGGCAATTGTAACATATAATCAAACCACGCTTTGTAACCATTTCCCAAACCGACATTTAAATTATTTTAAAATACCATTGCCTCAGTAAGTCATGCTATATAGTGCATTATTACTCTTATTCTTTGCAGGCTTTTAATATCGGACTAAATTTGATTGAAATCATCTTTATAATTTACAAAAGTCCCCACAAATAACAGTGAAAATATTAGATAAGTTTTAATAAAGTGTGATGTAGAAAAAAAGCACTCTTTTAATCTTAAGGTTTTCACGCATCAGGATATAATAATGAAAATCATTTCATTTTTTGCAGGTTTTGAAAAAAATTTGCTGATATGTTTTGTTAGGCTAAATTTTGCAGTTAAATATTTTCACTTTGGACAGTTTTTCATGGTCTTGTTTTTTGTTAATGTTTATGACTGGACCTAGTTGAACCTCCTTGGTTTTTGTCTTATTATTTGTATTAGACAGTTTTAATGTTCTGTGACCTCATTCAGATGTCAATTTCTGACATGATTTATATTAATTTTTGTAATTTTGACCAATTTTTTTCCTCCTATCTTCCTCCGCTGAAGAACTCACAAACTGAGCATTGCTGTTACTTTACATCTTCATACCAAAACGTGTTATTACAAAGAGGTTTACACCTGCTACCACCAGTTCATCCGTCCATCCAATATATTTTAATCGCTACTTCCGTTCTTCAGTTGCATTTGATTAACCACACCTACATGCTACTTATTTTTAAAGTTGTAAGAGTATATTTTGCATTTCACAAGATAAGTTTGCATTTTAATTTAGGTGTTTAACAAATAATCAATGTAACACGACAAGCATTTACCGTACAGTATGTGCAACTGGAACCTTGGGTACACAACTTCATTCCACCTCATGTCATATCGCTTTACAACTTAACTGTTTTTTTTTTCTTTTTTTTTTTCAATACTTTTATTTGTTCTTCTCAATTTGTATGTTTGTTTTTTATGTTTACTGTTGTCTTTGTTGTCCACTGTTGTCATCACTCTTTGTTAAAATCAGGTTTCTCTTGAAAATGAGTCCCTGTATAAATACAGGTTGAATGAATGCACCACATATGATGCGAATGACAATAAAAATACTTGAACATCTATCTTTTGAGACACCACATCAACCCCCTACAAAAAATAAAAATACTACTTGAAAGTTTTTTTATTTATTGTGAATCATTATTTTTTTATCATTAATATCAATACTTGGGCATCATTAAATAAAACAAAATAAAAATATAACACTGTAAATAGGCCACAGCGGTTTCTTCTGTATCGCTGGAGAAGAAAAGTCACTGGTTGGTCGGGATAATAAAAAAAAATGTTGTGGTAGTGGAATGAGAGTGAAAAGAAGCGAGATGTGGAATCAAACAGTGGGAGGAGGGCTTGCTTGGATCTACAGGGCTGAGGCGGAAAGTGGAAAAAAAGGAGAGGACATGAAGACAGGAGAGCTCACCTTTCATCAAGAGTAAGGCACTTGAGATAGAAATATACATTAAAGCATGGCAACAAAGATAAAACACTTCCTTCATGACTTCACTCAAACTAAAACAATTTCCTCCAAAAGACAAAAACTAACTTTTTACACAGAATCACCTAATAGCATATATTTATATCAAGATTGAAAATTTCAGCCAAGTTAAAGAACATAACCTTGGCTTTTAGGCAGTGAATTGAAGAAATCTGGTCCATTCCATTTATCTTAGAAAACTTCCTATATTTCCACAGTACAGGTACTCATTTTCACAATGATTTCGCTGAGTTATCACTTTCCTGTAGGTGGCACCATCAACGCGGCGTTGGAGCTCGAAACAGATTCAGAAACTGATTTGTCAGTGACAAACCGTGCCGAGCACTCGTTTCTGTCCGCTGCGCTCAGCTTTGACAAACACATGATTGAAAAACTTCACCTCTAAAAAGATGAGAATCCTCACCTGGAAGCAGAAATTCAAACAAAATAACACCAGCTGGATTAAGACCAAAACTTGAACCCTTTATAAATAGAACGAGCTGCACCGGGGGGAGAAGAGGCACACGGGCCTACTGCAAAATATTACTTCACATAGTTTGTGCAAAGATGTTGCAATTGCTGAACAGATGCATAGTTGCATGGCTGGAGAAAACCGGAAATCAACGCCCCGTTGCGTTGTATCACCTACAATAAAGTGAAATAAAAACAGAATAAAACAGCAGTTTTGACAACTGAAAGCTTTAAGAAAGCTCTAAGGCACACAGTTAACAAGTGAAAGCTAAAGAAGCAGCAGCATCACTTTCCTCCACACTTTGCTCCTCTTCATGTTCTCCCCAGTCTCATAAGAAGTTTTAGGACTAACGATGGCAGTGATGCGTTTTCTCAAAGCAAAAAGCCGTGCCATTTAGCCGTAGTGTCTATCACCTGCTGGGTCCTCTAAAGGTACGACTAAAAACGTGTGTTCATGTACGAGTAACAGTGTCGATTTTCATATCAATATCAGCTGTTCCTAGTTTTAGGGAATACTTGCCCTCTTCCTCCCATCCACATCCCTTCTTTTTGTCTTTCCTCTTCGCTCCCTTACATCTCCCTCTCTGAGGGATTTGAGTCCTTCTCTATGTTACTTCTTTTTTCATCTTCACACGGGTTCACTCTGTCTTGCTGTGGTTATTGTTGTAGACTGTGTGGCCATTTTGCACAGGTCCATTTTTCTTCACGTGCTTTTTGTCCTCTGCTTCCATTTCCTCCTCGTCTGATTCGTCTGTTTCATCTTTGTCGCTCCTGTCGTCATCCACTTTTTCCTGGAAAAACAGAACACAAAACAGACAAATTAAATAATTAATTATAACTAGGCCTATTTTTAGGAGCATGTTTTGGAGACTACTGTGGGTTTCTGGTTAGTCTGAACAAACTTAGACGGTCCAGATTTATCTAAAGCAGCCATTAATATTTATTTCAGTAATTATGTGAGGAAAGCTTGACATGGCAAATACACAGACGACTACATTTACGCCTCCTTCAGTTCATAAGCACCATGGCTTATTACTTTCATATTATTGTGTTCGCTGTCACCTCTCTTAAACAACTTCTTACATTTTATCCAGTCAGTATCAAACAGCAGGCAGTTAGTAACTTGGGTTGAGCAGATATTCATACAGTGCTGCATTTACAAACCCACAAAAATACAAATAATTATAATAATAATGTCACATTTTGTCATCTGTGTATGTTTCCATACAAGACGAAATTTGTCTCTGCATTTAACCCAATCACCACCAGGTGGTGCAGTGGGCAGCTATAGAGCGCCCGGGGAGCAATTTGGGGATGAGGTGTGCTGCTCATTAGCCTGGCCCTCGCCTTCCTGCACAGCTCCGCTCAATTCTCATTTCCCTTCACTGCACAGTCTGGGACTTCTCTCATTAACAACCATTTCTCCGGTAGATTTTTGTTCGGACCAATCAGAGAACAGAAGGGACGGAGTTTTGGACCCTAACCCACGCCCCCACCTGTCCCAGCGCGCAGAGCCCTATAAAAGGGCTCTGCCAGCGCGCAGTCAGCGAGCACCGGCATGTTCTCATTCAAAGCGATGCAAAGCGATGCAGAACTGTTTTATATGTGACACAAATTTATTAATTTCCCCTTCTTAATCCCTTATCTGGAGTTTTCTTTTGTTTTTTGGGCCAAAAGTCAAGTGATCGCTCGCGCCCAGCTCCTTCTTTCCCTCCGCTGAAATGAACAAGGAAATGGCTGTCACGAGAATTAAACTCGGGTTTTACGTTGCTGACAGAGTCCCATCAGATTTTCTGGTCTTCTGGTGAGCTGGACCAGCGATCCATGGTTTTATTGTATTTTATTAAAACGTTTTATTAACATATAAACACAGAATTTGCGCAGCGAGAGAAAAGCTGCAGCAGGAGGCGGAGCAGTTGTCAGTCAAGTTCACCAGAGCACGGGGGGTGGCTCTGAGGGGAGGGAGCAGAATGCTTTCCCTGTTCAAAATATCCAATGGTTTTGTTCCTCAGCAGAGCCCACGCCTCCAGCAAGAATCGTTTCTCTATGGAAAAAGTCCAGACCCTTGTCTGAAGCGAAGTGAAGGACAGGGTGTGGTTTTAACCAGGCTAGCTGCTCATACACACCACAAGGTATGCAGTGACCGGGGTTCGAACCTGGGTCTTTCGGGTCCCAAGTCGGCTGCCCTGCCACTACACCATCTTGGCCCCCATAAATAAATATATACCGTACTCTATTTGCTGTTTTAGTGATAATACTAAACTTACGTATCAGTAAAGCTTCAAATGAATTGAAACAAGTTTGCCTTTTTTTTTTTTTTTATAATTACCATCGGCACAAGCATATTGATTAAAAACAGGCATATCTGTGGGCAGCAAAGTGTTGTTAGTCTAGACCAGTGGTGGGCACGGTTCCGTTAATCCACTAATAGCAGAACCAACTTTACATTTAGCAGAATAACGTTTTCACTAACTCTGAACATCTTTAGGGGAATGAGCTTCCACTAAATGAAATCCAGTAAATTCAGTCTGCTAATTATATTTTAAGACAGACTTATGTTCTGAGGAAGTCTTTCGGACGAAAGACGAAACGTTTCTACAATTTTTTTGATTTGTCTCGATTTGTTTTTTGAATGTCCAGAGGACCAAACTTAGCTTTTTTAGATTTTTCTACCTGGATTATTGAGCATGCATCAGGGTATTTTTTAAGACAGTTCTCTGCACTGAAAGTGTACAGGGGAATGGTGATTTACACAGACTGATGCTATTCTATGTTATGAGAGCTAAGCACCACCTGGTGACATCAACACCCTTACAGTGACCCCCCCCCCCCATCTACCACAAACAGTCTCTGACTCATGATGTCAGTTTACAGCCAATAACAGTGGGTGTAACATAAATTGCCCCTTTTCCACTGTCACGGCGCAAGTCGGGTCAGTTAAGATCAGCTCGTGTGTGGTTGTGTTTCCATTACACTTCTGAACCCATTCGGGTCCAGAATCCAACTCTTCTTACCACCTGGTGGCAGTAGTGCTCCCTTAAGCTATTTACTAGGCACCACTAGAAGAACACGCTAAAGGCTTTTCCACAGGATGTTGCGGAAGAGTTGTCATGCTCTAATGGAGTACCTCTTGAGCTTTAATTTTTAAACCTAATTCATAATCCTAGGTCCGTGTACCCTTTGTTCAATTGTTTTTTCATTGAATAACAAAAATGAAAAAATGAAAAAACGACATGTCATTTCAATATTCGTTTTCATGTGCGAATCAATAAATACGATACGTCATTGTTTTTCTGCATTTTGGATTTTAACCTCACATCAAAAATCAAACTTTTGAAAAATGTCCTTGATGTGAGGTTAAAGTCCAAAATGCAGAAAAACAATGACAATCCGTGTATGGTTCGTTCTTTCGTTATTCCGTTTCAAAATAAAAACCAAATGACGTATTGTATTTTTTGATTCACACATGAAAACGAATATTGAAATGACATGTCGTTTTTTCATTTTTGTTATTCAATGAAAAAACAATTGAACGAAGGGTACACGGACCATCCTACCTTATTGCCTTCCTTGTCTGCTTTAAACCCACGTGTTTTCCATTTTAGTATAGATTTTTACAATAAAGATGTATTAAAATATCTTCACTTTTATTATTTAGATATGCACAAGGTTCATGTTAAAGTTGCAAAACATCACACTGTGATCTTTGAAACTGCTTTTACAATAAGCTACAAACTTGAAAACTATTTGGTTAAATTTTGTCCTTAAATTTTAAAGGTTTGTCTTTCATTAAATTTAAAAACATAAAAGTATTACTTATTAAATAGTCAGTTGGTCTGCGAACACCTTGGGGTCCTCCTAGAAGAGCTGAAGAGGTGGCTGTTGATGTCTGTGCCTCCCTGGTAAAGCTGCTGCCCCCACAACACGGAAGCAGAAGATGACGGATGGATAATGGATGGATGGTGAAGGAGGAGACCATCAAACAGCATGAGTGTTCAGTTCAGTTGAACACCTGCCTGTTTGCTTCAGATCAGCTGTTCAAATCTCTGCAGGTTCAAATAAAAGGTGCACCAGATCTTTCAGCTGAATCTCTCAGGGGTCACAGTTGGACGGTTGATAACTGAAAACTGTCCTTTCTGAATTTTTGACTGTTTTTGTCTGACTTCATCCTAGAACCAAAAAATTTACAACGTAATAACCGTTGAGCAGATTCTGGTTATATTTTCTTAGGATTCATTAAAGGTGCTATATGTAACTTTCTGTAGCACGCAGCACTTAGAAATATTTTCAACAGGGAAAGCATTCTGCTCCCTCCCCCTCAGAGCCATATATGGCTCTGCCCCCGTGGTCTGCTGAAATTCAAATTCAAGCTCTGTTTTTATTGGCTGATTAAAATTCAAGCTCTGTTTTTATTGGCTAGTTACAAACTCTGTTTTTATTGGCTGGTTAACGGCGGGTCATTTTTGCTTTTTAGAAATGCTTATTTACCACCTGGAGAACCCTCATCAATATGCATATCGTGAGAACCGATCAACAGAGGACGCCATCTCCTCCGTGGTCCACACTGCTCTCACCCACCTGGATCAGAAGGACTCATACGTGCGTCTGCTCTTTGTGGACTTCACATCTGCCTTCAACACCATGATCCCCCAAACTCTGATAGACAAACTATCCACACTTGGACTAAGCCCCTCTATTTGTAACTGGGTCTTAGACTTCTTAACAGACAGACCACAGTCCGTGAAGATCCACAACTTCTCCTCCTCCACCATCACCCTCAGCACTGGCTCTCCTCAGGGATGTGTGCTGAGCCCTCTTCTGTTCACTCTGCTCACATATGATTGTATAGCCACACATCCAGGCTGTCATATTGTTAAGTTTGCAGATGATACAGCTGTGGTGGGATGCATCACAGATAATGATGAATCCAGCTACAGACAGGAGGTGGAACATCTGGAGAGCTGGTGCAAAGAGAACAACCTTCACATGAATGTGAAGAAGACGAAGGAGATGATTGTGGACTTCAGAAGGAACAAACACACCCACACCCCACTGTATATAGGTGGATCTGCGGTGGAGGTGGTCTCCAGCTACAAATACCTGGGTGTACACTTGAATGATAACCTCAGCTGGAGCAATAACACCACCAGCCTGATCAAGAAAGGTCATCAGAGACTCTACTTCCTCAGACGGCTGAGACGAGCCGGTCTGAGAAGCCCAGTCCTCACCTCGTTCTACAGGTGTGCAGTGGAGAGCGTCCTGTGCTCCAGCATCAACGTGTGGCATGGAGGCTGCACAGTTGCAGAGAGAAAAGCTCTGCAGAGAGTGGTGAAGGCTGCACAGAAGTCTGTGGGAGTCAGTCTCCCCACCATCACAGACATTTACACCTCCAGATGCAGAAAAAGAGCCACCTGCATCATGAAAGACCTCACTCACCCAGCACACTCACTCTTTGCACCACTCCCCTCGGGACGGAGGTTGAGGAGCATCAAATGTAGAACCACTAGACTGAGAAACAGCTTCTACCCTGAGGCTGTCAGACTCATGAATAAATAAATAATAAGAATAAACACTGCAAAATGTCACATCATACTGATACTGTACTGATCTGTTTCTTGTTGCTGCGTTCATCTGTGACCATCTGCTCATGTTCGTGCTGCTGTTTATAATGATGTTTTTCTACTACATTAGGGCTTAGTGTATTACTAGCTGATGTGATGTCTCTCTTAGTTAATCCTAGATGTTATTATTGTATTTCTCTTGCATTTGTTGTTGGATGTAACTGGGACCCTGTGTACATAATCTCGTTTTCAACACATGTACTACATGCGGTGCAAATGACAATAAATTCTCTCTGACTCTGACTCTCTGACTCTGAGAAGCAAGGGGACAATATTTTTTTAAAGTTTTTTTCAGAGATTACCTGTCTAACATCAGTCTGTCAGGAGATAGTGACAGAGTGAAGAAATATGTTAAAAATATATTGTTAGAAAAGTTACATATAGCACCTTTAAAGATAAAATGCAATTGGAAAATTTGGTTAAAATTTGTCCTTAAATGTCAAAGGTTTGTGTTTAATTAAATTTTAAAACATTAAAGTACTACCGGTACATATTAATTACTATGGTATACATTTATCTATCTAAATACAGATACATAATATACATTTTTTTTATTGCTAACCATCTTTAAAATACAATCCCTGGAAACAAAAAATATATAATTTTATAACAGGTGAGCAGATTCTAATAATCTTTTTCTTAGGATTCTTTAAAGGTCAAATGAAAATGGAAATTTTTCTTAACTTCCAGTATGGATTTAAACAAACACTATACACACTTAACAATTTAAAATATGTTTAGGAAATTTAATGTTCAAGGACACCACTTAAGAAAAAAACAATTTACAGTAATAGGAAAAGTAACAAGTGAAAAGTGTACAAAAATACTGCATCCAACTAATGATCGTCTATCTATCTGTCTATCCCTTGTCTCACGGGCTTCATCCAGAAGAAGACACAAGTTGTTGTTCCCGCTGTGTCCGGTTCAGTTCTTCATGTTCATTCAGTGCTGAAATAAGACTTTTCTTTACTGGACTCTTTTTACTTTCTCTTGCCTGGAAAATAAGAAAAAGGTGGTTGATCCAATCTAGATACTGGTTTTGAATAAATGCATAAAACAGAGAAAGGTGCTGCTACAGTTTGCTGTTGTTCTGAAGAGCTGCTTGGAGCCAGTTAAACCAGCTAAATTGATTTATAAATAATGAAAATAATATAATAATAACAATGGATATATGAATCAGAAGGTATTACAGTATACAGATACAAATATTATTTATTGTCATTCGCACCACACGTGTTACATGTGGTGGAACAAAATTATGTACCTGTACACAGGGTCCCAGTTACATCCAACATTAAAATGTAAAAGAAAAACAGTAACAAGATCTAAGATATGAACTAAGAAAAACATCAACTAAAAATATGATAAGCACTAAAAGCATAAAAACAGTGAACACAATACGCCGAACAGCAGCACGGACATGAGTCTGTGCGAAAAGATGAGCACGAATGAACACAGCAACATGAAACAGATCAGCAGCAACATGAAACAGATCAGCAGCAACATGAAACAGATCAGCAGCAACATGAAACAGATCAGCAGCAACATGAAACAGATCAGCAGCAACATGAAACAGATCAGCAGCAACATGAAACAGATCAGCAGCAACATGAAACAGATCAGCAGCAACATGAAACAGATCAGCAGCAACATGATGTGATTTTTCACAGTGATTATCCTGGGTATATTCATAAGGCTGCACAAAAACTCAAGTTCATGTTGCTGTTTGACTTGTTGTTTTTATTGTTTAATGCTATAAGCGTATTATTAGTAGATATTTTTTAGTTGATGTTTTTCTTAGTTCATATCTTAGATCTTATTACTGTTTTTCTTTTACATTTTATTGTTGTCTGTAAATGGGACCCTGTGCACATAATTTCATCCCACAAGTTCAACATGTGGTGCATATTCAGTATTTATTCAACACTTTATTTTTTTACTTTAAAAATAAAATAAAAGCAAGTCCTTATCTGCACAAATAAAGTGATGTGGAACATGTTGCGTCTGTTCTTACCAAACACAGAAGCTGCAGCTTTGTGCTGCTCTGTGACAAGCAGCTGGGCTGCGACAGAGATCTGTCAACCATCGGTGTAGACTCTGCTGATGGAGCACGGCAGAAGCCGGGAGGCTTGGAGGATTTAATGTGGAGTTTAGAGATGAACCGTCCGTCACATGCTGAAATACGTTCTGGATAAAATACAGTGAGAAACGGGAACGGAGGACAGTTAGCATTTATGCAAATTAGCGTAGCATCGTAGCACCGATGTTGTCCTATTATGGCGTCAGCCTCTTTGTTAGTTAAAAATATGTTCAGAACCGATGAGATGAGTAACTTAAAATATGTTTAAAGTTAGAAAACACTCACCAACTTCTACAAATGATTCAAGTAGAGCAGTGGCTGTCCAAACCACCCTCCAATCGCTCCATCTAGATCGCTTTGACTTTTTTCGTCAGCCACCAAGCACAACAATGCTTGCACTTCTACATTTGTCCACGGCTTTGA
>JBBPBX010053175.1:0-23939 GCA_038048925.1 Garcialebias charrua | reverse complement strand
CGAAAGGCGAGACTTCCAAGGAAAACCAGCGGGACGGCGAGCCCAACTTCGCGCGCCTGTCCCAGCGGATGCGGCTTTTCCCTCGCAGCAACGGACACCCACGAGGCCTGTCCAGTCTGCCTGGGAATGCTTCATGCAAAAACAGCACTGGATACGCCCGACTTTTGCCCACACTGCAGCCTCATGATGGATGCGGTGCTGCGGCATCGGGTTGACCTCGTCGCCAAAGCCATGGGCGCTTCAGCGACACCAGCGGACGCGGACACCACGGAGCCCCTCACTCCCACGCCGGAGCTAGAGAACATGGCTCTACATGACAGCACACGAGTCGAATGGGGCGACAGCCCTGACGTGCTGGCTCCTATGGTGGACCTAACAGTCGAGTTCGACACCCGTGGCATGATGAACGAGGACGAGATCTCGATTTCAGCCTCGGGCAAATTTTCAACGGAGGAGGCAGACGTGGAACTGGAGGATCAGGGTGAAGATCTCTCCCAGACCCCGGTACCTGTGCTCCCAGAAACTGACTTTTCCATCCCTGCTCTGTTCGACTTGTGCCACAGAGCACGGACGCGCTGCACATCCCATGGCCTGAACCTCCGCCTCGCCAACAGGTCACGAGGCTGGCAGGAAACTATTTTTACTCGAAGCAGCAGGCCGCCACGAGGCAAAGGATGCCCGTGTTCCCGGACTTCCTCACAGAACTAACTCGCACCTGGACTCAACCAAGAGCCCCTATGCTCCTTCCCCTCTCCCAGTTCCTCGACGTAGACGGGATGGATGAAGTGGGAATAGCTAACGTGCCTCAGATTGAGGACACATTAGCATCTCACCTGGCTCCTAAATCATCAGGAACAAAACCAACTTTTCCCAGCAAGGCTTGTCGAGCTTCAGCGTCTCTACTCGAGAAGTGCTACAGGGCTCAGGGACTCACGGCACGTGCCATGAACGCGTCCGCGTTAATGCAGGCTTACCTGACCGAAAAACTGCAACAGCTCCAAACAACAACGGACAAGCAGGCGGCCGCCGACTTGCTGGACGAAGCCCGCAGAGTAACAGACTTTGTGCTCCGTATGATGGGGACAGCTACTGTTGCACAGGGCAGGGGAATGGCGGAAGTGGTCATTGCGATCCGCCACCTCTGGATGACTTTAACGGATCTCCCGGAGGGACAAAAGGTGCCTTTTCTCCACCACTCGATAGAGCCGACGGGATTGTTTGGTAAAGCTTTGGAGCAAATTCAGACCAAGCTGGACCAAAGACGCAGACAGGCGGAAGCTCTCCGGGTGGGCATCCCCCGGAGAAGCTTCGCCCCCCCCAAGGGAGTCTGCTGGAAGCAGACCTGCGCAGTCTCGGCACCACTCGGCAACGCGTGCCCCACCGCAGAAGCGGCCAGCATACGAGGAAGAGCCCCAGCAGAGACCCCCGCCGGGCCAGCCTTGCGTCGAGCACGCATGGAGCAAAAACAGGTTTGTTCCCCGCCAGACGACCAAACACAGGGCCTTTTTGGCGAATCGGGACAACAGACAAAAACGTGCCTGATGAACCAGGTCCACGTTTCCACGTTACACGATCACCCGCCCACGTGGTATTGGGAATGATCCCTTCATGTCCAGACTTCACTTGTAGCACAGTACAAAAAGCTGGTATATTTACAACATGCACAAATCATGCTTTCTCTGCTGTGAGTGACATAGAATCATGTACGTCATTGCACATAAGCACGAATAAAGTTCATGAAACAGCTCCTCTCTGTTTTATTGACTCTCAAAAAAAAAAAAAACACACAGACAGGCGTCTGCAAACACCCCCTACACCTCTCATGGAGACAGGTGAGGAGGGTCATGTGCTCAAGCCCTCGCTCCATTGTGAACGATGGGGCAGCCAATACACTAACCAGACGAACACGTGACATGTCCGCACCTCAGGGAGGCAAGCTGACAGAGTCTGACGACGGGGGGGCTACATCAGATGCCCTCAGGCAGCCACAAACTTCACACCTTCACAGCAGCGACTGTGTTCAGCCTGCTGTGGATGAAAACAAGTCAGAGCTGAATCAGATCTCTCTTCCTGTTTTTCGAGGGGGACTGGGCTCTTTATCACCAAATAATCTGAAGTCTGCCAAACCAAAAGGAACACCCCCACGTTCTCACGTTGCAGCCGCTCCTTTGTTATTAACGAGGGACACGCAATGTCCAAGCAGTAGTCAGACAGCACGTGACCTCCCGCTCTGTGCTGATCCAGATCTGCTTTCAAAAATAATTCTCCCAACGGGAGAAACACAGACCTTGGTCGGTTTACCTGGTACCAATGCTCCATTAAAGCCAAGGACCAGTAAACTGGACCACCCCAGAAAACGG
This sequence comes from Garcialebias charrua, assembly GCA_038048925.1. Taxonomy (NCBI): domain Eukaryota; kingdom Metazoa; phylum Chordata; class Actinopteri; order Cyprinodontiformes; family Rivulidae; genus Garcialebias; species Garcialebias charrua. The sequence goes on along the minus strand of JBBPBX010053175.1, from coordinate 21,579 downwards.
ATTGGAGTCAAGAGATCTGCTCACTTACATAACTCGCAGTCTCACAGCCCTAGGACTCTAAACTTGGAAGAGGAAAATAGACTTTCTGCTCTAATCCTGTCTAATAAGGATGACAGGTTACATCTGCCCTCAATTCCCCCTGAGCAGGGTAACTTGGGGGCACATTGGCAAGGAGGCCTTCTTCCCAACCTGGTTGACCCCCAGGGGTTAACAGCCTTTGTGTCACCAGAAGGGGCAGTACAGCCACTTAGGCCAGGAACTACTAAAAGTCTCAGCTTGTTGGCTGAAAAGAACAGGTTGATGGCGTCAGGCCTGCCGGAAAATGTGGTAATAACCATACAAAATGCCCGTGCTGGATCAACACAATCTCTATACGCCCAAAAGTGGCGTATTTTTGAAGCCTGGTGCTCAGAAAGAAATATTATTTCTTATGCATGCGACTTGGCTCAGCTCCTGACTTTCCTTCAGGACTTACTGGAAAAAGGTCGTTCTTATTCAACGATTAAAGTTTTCCTATCAGCTATTTCAGCCTGTCACGAAGGCTGGGGACACAGGACACCCGGAGCACATCCAATCATAATAAGATTTATGAAGGGTGTCCTTCGGACTAAACCACCCAGCAGGACCCTGACCCCTGGTTGGGATCTTGGCCTGGTCCTGGGGGCTCTCTGTGACCCCCCATTCGAGCCACTGAGTGAGGTTAAGATAGATTTATTATCTTATAAAACTGCTCTACTCCTGGCACTTTGCTCGGCGAAACGCGTGGGTGACCTCCATGCACTGTCTGTACATCCAATGTGTACCAGATTTGCCCCTGATGGGTCAAAGGTCACACTAAGGTCTAATCCCTCATACACTCCCAAGGTCTTGACTTTGAACCATAGGAGTCTAGACTTTGATCTCTCCTCCTTCCCACCTGCTTCTGTCCTTACTTAGGAACAGGAAAGGCTGAAGGCTCTCTGCCCCGTGAGGGCTTTCCGCTAGCCTGGTTAAAACCAGACCCTTGTCCTTCACTTTGCTTTGTACTAGGGTCTGGGATTTCTCCCATAGAAAATTATTTCTCCAGTCAATTTTTGACCGGACCAATCAGAGAATAGAAGGCTGAGTTTTGTTAGTTTAGCCTGGCGAGGTCCAGGCTATCAGATAAATAGCTCAGAAACCACTCGGTGGATATTTTTTCTGCTACCAGTGTGTAATTATATGGCTCTAATTTACTGACTGTTGGCCTAGATGAAACATTTGAGATAAAATTCGATTTTTTATCATTTATTTTCGTAGCGCACCCGAGGCTGTTTGGAAAATGTCAAACCGAAACAATTTAAATCCAGCAGATTTGACCATTTCGTGAATTGATTTAGGAACTGTTAAGCTCAGGAACACTTCTGATATAACGTCAGCTATGAAATATATTTTTTCTCAGCAAAGAAATAATAGTTTTTTACCTTGTTTTCATGAAAATTCCTTCGTGGCGGCAGCCATTTTAACTGACGACGTCAGTCGACGTCGTTCAAAACTCCGCCTTCTGTTCTCTGATTGGTCCGGTAATCCGCCTTCTGTTCTCTGATTGGTCCGGTCAAAAATCGACCGGAGAAATTGTTTTCTATGGGAGAAATCCCAGACCCTAGTACAAAGCGAAGTTAAGGACAAGGGTCTGGTTTTAACCAGGCTAGCTTTACGCACTTACATGTAGAACAGCCGAATGGAGGAAAACAAACCAACTGTTCATCTGCTTTGCAGCACCTGCTACCGGGAGGGCCCTATCAAAACAACGCCTCTCACATTAAGTGACTGAGGCCATTAAAAGGGTGTACAGTAGCAAAGGTCAACAGGTACCCTCTGGAGTGCATGCTCACTCCACTCGGGCTTGGCCACTTCCTGGTCATTATTCAAGGGTGTACCAGTCGCAGACATCTGCGCTGCTGCGAATTGGAGCTCATTAAACACTTTTGCAAAGCATTACAGTTTGGATGTTACTGCGGGTGACGTCACTCAGGCTGTCCTTTCTAACACACAGTAGAAAGTAGCTTTGAGATGCCTGCTGGTCAAGGGCAGACGTTCACTCTAGCATGCATTTTACTGAGCATTTCAAGGGCGTGAATGGATTACGTTCCCATAGCAAGTATGTTGCACCGAGAGACCAGACTGAAAGGGAACTGAAAGTTATGCACCATAACTCATGTTAATAATAATAATAATGAATTCAATTTATAACGCACTTTTCATTAATGAAAATCTCAAAGTGCTAATGTTCCTTGAAGGAAGGGAACGAGGTGCAACATATCTGGCCCTTTTCAATGATGAAAGCTCGGTGAAGTGCAACTTTGGAGAAAGATGGAGGGGCGAAAGCCGCTTAAGTACCCAGAGGGCGGGGCCTCTGACAGCGCGGTGACGCCTCTAGCCGTAAAGGCGTGAGTATATTCCTTCAGGTAATCGAGCGGGGGCGCAATTCCCATAGCAAGTATGTTGCACCTCGTTCCCTTCCTTCAGGGAACATGAGTTATGGTGCATAACTTTCAGATTCTTGTCTTGGTTACATTTGCGTGTAGGATGCATGCAGATCGAACAGCGTTCAAAAAGTACTGACAAGTGTGGCAACATGTCCAACGGTGAAGTACAGTACATTTGTAAAATCTAAACTGACATTTTGCTGAAAATACTTTGTGGTGCGTCAAATATGGTCCCCAGTCAATTTTCAGGGAGCACCAAGACCACCAGAACATTCAGTTAAACCAAAAAACTACACTTACTGGTAAATGAGAAACCAGCTGGGCAAAGACGTTCCTGATGCGTCAAAGTTACGGTAGTGTTCACAAAAATACTAAGATTTTTTTTTAAATAGTCATCCCCACCACCACCATGTAACTATGCTTTGATGACTATTGAATGTCTTTGTCACCAGTTGTAATCAAAACTCGGCATGAAATAATAACTATGAAATAATAACTATGAAATAAACACGAGAGACTAATATTTACTGCTTTTCTCAAAACGTCATGATAAGGCAGCCAAGCTGAACAGATCTTTGATAGACTTATCAAAATAAGAGTTGTGCAGTTTACGAGTTAAACAGTTTCTCCAAACTGAGGTTGATCAACATTATCTACAACAAGTAATATATATATGGTTCATAAACTTTTCATAGAACCACATTCCAAAAGATCTGAAATATCGCTTTAGCTCCAACTCCCTGAACAAAACACACAAAAAAACTGTTCTGGTCTGCGAGTATGACGACTATTTTTTTTATGTATGGAGTGTGCCTGGTGTGTTTGGCACCACCGATACTTGAGCAGTTTAACAAAAACATTTTCTTGTAGGTGTATAAAAAAAGTTTGTGTCCACAAAAACAATAAAATAATACATTTACGATGCTGCAAGTAGCTGAACAGCACTGAATGTTGAAAAGGTGAATAAATGAAGTTACACGAGCCCTAATGGTGAAAGGGCTTGTCAAATTGTGATTGTTCCTCTGAATTATTTCTGTTCCAAATGTTTTACTGTAAAGTCCTCTATAAAATGTATTTTTCTTGCTGTTTTGCTCATGACTTTTCAATTTTTTGCCCATTAGCTTCCCATCCTGATCAAAGCAAAGATGCTAAAAATGTTGAACTATTCAATGGCCTTTTGTAAGAACCATACGTGCTTTTTAAATGTTCTGTTAGGCTTGTGGGCAGTTCAAACTTTCTCTAAGCATTTGTAGCAAACAACCAACATGAGATAAAGACAAAGTATATATTTATTTCTTTATTATTTTTTTCCATTAAAACTGAAGCTTCTTTGCATTCAGTTAAAGAAGCAGCAAGTCAGAGAGGAGCGACATTTAATGCAATGTCAGAATAATTTAGTTGTTTCAACCACTGAAGCATGTTTTATTCAATTATCGCTGCACTGCATTAGAGATGAAGTGGAGCATAAACCAACCAAGGTCATGCACCATTCTTCATGACTGATCCTGAACATAAAATAATACATGCTTTAATCTTTGATAGGGATAAAAATAGGGAATTTTTTCACCTGAACGCCGTGCACTGTTTGCTCTAATAAAGATGCAAGTTGGGAGCAATATCATTTGTAAGGCTGGCTGTTATGTTCGTAATGAGTGTATGTCCTCTCATCTGGACAATGAAATGTTGTCAACAGTGCAGAAATCCCCTGGACTGGCTGACGTCCACGTGGGAATAGAAAAAAAAAATCTGCCTGTGTGGATTATGAGAGCTGCTACAATGTAGGACACTGTGAGTCCACTCCTCTCCCTTGACGCTGTGTTGATGCTTTTGTAAGTGTGCTGGTGGGGATGAGCCTGCAATGTGAAATATATGTTATTTATTACATTTTTATTTCAAAGCTTTTATTGCATTGCTGCTACAGCAACACACTGTTGTGCAATGTTAAAAAGAAATTCTTTATGAAAAATCCTACTTGTGTTTAAATAAATGAGAAACACGATGGTTTGTTTAAAGCACATGTTGCATATTCTTTTTCTCAAAAGTCTTCAAGCCACAGTCCAATCTTTTAGGAAATGGGGCTTGTGGAAATGTTATTAACAATGAACATCTTACCTGCTGTAGATGGCGCTGTAAACAATCTCAGTTTGGGAAAATAAATTTCTGACATGTTTCATGATGGTTTGTGCAAAAAGAAATGTATTTCAAACCTTTTTTATGTATTCCATTTTTGAATTATTTACTTATTAAAAAATAATAATAACAGTTTATGCAGCAGCCAGCTGTATCAATTCCAGGTAGCTGGTTTTAACCTGATTCAAGATGGCTGCCACAGTTAATTGACCTTAGAAAATGCAAAAATGGTTCTAATTCAAGAATTTTACAGATGTTGAGCAAAGCAAAAAAGCACACACCCCACTGTGTCCATTCCTAAAGACACATGAAAGTGACAGTCAAACTTCCAAATAAATTAATACATAAACATCCAATGTTTATGTTTAAACCATTGGTAGTTACTGGAGTCAAACTTGTTTGTCTATTAGCAAAATATATAATGAACCATTGGATGGGGTTTAATGAAACTCTTGTGACCGTTTGAAATACTTGTCATTAGATGTACGTCTACAACTGATTAACTTTAGTCAACCCCAATTAAGGTGCCACAGCCAACTTATAAGTAAAATAATTCAGTCAAGTTTACAGATATTGAGCTAAAATTTAGGGTGGTAGTAGCTGAGAGTCATCCCCAACGCATAATCTGAGCTCTACCAGATTGTGAATCTCGCTAGCTTGCTTGAGCATTCTTAAGATTGGACCAAAATGGCTACAATTGTCATTTATTAACATGTGTCAGTTTGAAACTCTTGCATGAAAGGCAGCAGACATACAGTATGTATTTCTTCAAAGAATGCCAAACATTTAATTTTAAAAAGAATAATGTTTGACTGAACCACCATTACATTTTTTGAAACTGTTGTTTTAAGATAGCAGCAAACCTCTTTAATCTGGGCCCCAAGCAGGCGAGCATTTAGCTTGTCAACATTTTATCTTTTCAGCTTAAACAAAACATTTTGGCGCTTAAATCAGAAAAAAAAATGCTGCCTTGACCTGATCAAGTGAAAGTGAACATTAAGAGAGGAGGGAGCTGAAAACAACTGTCCCAATCTAGTCTTGAAGTGTGGTTTAATGAGCCTCATGAGTCCTGTAATCCTCCGTTACCTCAAAGCTACTCTTAAGACCTTGTAAGTAGTTCATTATTAGACAGTTCAGGGAGTGTTTAATTTATTTATTTATTTATTTATTTTTGCCTTTGTCTCATTTTGTCCCAGCCACTTTATCAAGGATGTCTCAGAGACACCACAGGGTTTCACTAAATAGCTAAATGTGCCACGGTGGTATGGGGATTTGTAGCTTCTCCCAGGTTCTTGGAAACCAAAGGTGAGGCGAAAGGTAATAAGTTATTTACAGTTAAATCACAGCCGGGTGTCATTGATGCTGTTTGAGCCAGATGAACAAAGCTAAATTTTTACACCTATTTATGCCTTTTTTATTGTTGTTATAAAGATGGGGCATAACCTGAAGCAAATAATATATCTAAACCTATTCAACCTCCACATGGGTAGGAACAAAACTGTAATTTTAGAGAGAGGACTTGGTCATTTATGAAGTGATGTTCCGTTTAATAGTGATCAGTAGTTAGTACCTTATCAGGGTGACGTCAGCCATTGAGCACAGAGAAAAGGGCAAAGGTCTTCTTTCAGACTAGGCTAACAGCTAGCTATATGAAGGCTCACTTTATCATTGTTTAGACTTTCTCCAAAACAACATAGTGGTGTGAAAGAATCCTACACTATTTACATTCTGTCACATTTCTGCCTCATTCTGCCTAAATAAAGGTTGAATGAATCCTCCCATAGATTCTGTCTCCCTGCTCTGTTTTTCCTCATGTTCATGCCTCAGTTAAAGCCTGCTCCTGCACCATGCCCATTCTGCCTTGTCACCTCAGCCAGCGCTCATCTGTTGCTCCTGTTCTCCTGCCGTTTTAAGCTCCACGTTCACTCTCTACCAGTGCTAGATTATCAAACTCAATACCTTGAAAATAGATGTCCAGCGTTCATGCCACAGCCTTGTTTGCTTGCCTGGTCCTGACCTCAAGCCTGTCCCTTGGATTCCTCACTTTGCCTGTCCCTCATCTTGTTTGGATTACTCTCTCTGACCGCGGTACTGACTCTGCTCTTCATTACCTCGACTATGCCTCTTGGATCTCGTTTTGGATTAAGATAAGGATTTCTGACCTCTTGTGTGTGACCCCTGCCTGTTCTACCAGACCTTGCTTCTGGATCTGCTCTAAAGTTTCAAGCTGCACAAGTCTCCTGCTCTGCTGTGTTTCTCTCGCAGTCGCAACTGGTGATGTCATCGGATATGACTGTCAGAAGGATTCCCTTCTCTACCTGACTGTGAAGGTCAGAGTAAACCAAGTCACTGTGTTGCAAGTCAGAGTCAAGTCTCAAGTATTTGACCTCAAGTCCTAGTCAAGTCTCAAGTCAAGACGGTCCAAGTCAAGTCAAGTCTCAAGTCAAGACAGGCAAAAGTTGAGTCAAGTCTCAAGTCAGGAACTTTTAATTTCAAGTCATTTGGAGTCGTTCCCCACCCCCTTTTTTTTCCCAATAATTTGCAATTATACATAAAATGTAAATAATAGATCATTTGTTCTTTTTAAAATCTGTTCACTTAATGCACTGACTGCAGTAAACAATATATTTATTGTCAATATAATTCCCCGACGTAGATGTCTTCAAATACACCAACCATCGTGGACCCGGTTCATCATTATGATGGGACAGAGACAAACTCTTCCCTGAGTTAAGATACAGAATCTGCTTTCTGTCCCGGAGCCCTGCTCACTATCCACAGGCTTCCTGAGCTAACACGGTGCACATTATTTGTAGAGGCATTTCAAGGACCGGAATTTTGGCAAATCATAGAATACAAGTGAAGGCTAAGCGGTATCACCAACGTAGCCCGGAGTACACATGCTAACACAAAGTTAGCTAAAGTCAACTATCTCACAGCAAAAGAAAAGTGCTACCTACCGATCTTTGTGAAGCTTCAAATGCCGGACAAAGTTGGACGTCGTGGAATCTCCATCTGATATTTTCTTATTGCATGTTTTACAAGTTGCAGTTCGTTTTTTATTTCAATCAATCACCTTTATTTTACCAGGTAGAGCCCATTGAGATCGAGATTTCTTTTACAAGGGTGACCTGGTCAAGTGGTCAGCAGCACACATCACATGGTAATTGACAATAGGCATTTGAATTTATCAAAAAGAAAATAAAGAAAACTACAATCACAGTAAACAGATGTTGACAGTTCAAAACCAACAGGATATGACAGATTTCTATATACATTATATACAAAACAAGCAGACAGACATCGGTTGGGTAGATAAAGTTAAAAAATTAACACTGCCATGTAAATTGCACAAGTAATGTTTAGAAACATCTGCAATGGTCAAGTTTCTTGATAACATTATCTAATACGGTTGACATAAAGGAACCAGGAGAGATGAATGTTGATAGTTTCAGATCTTTCTGTAAGTTGTTCCAGGCTGAGGGGACGGCGAAGCTGAACGCTCTTTTTCCTAGTTCAGTTCTGACAGGAGGAACTGACAGGAGGACTAGATCGTTAGAGTGCAGGGAGTAATGACTGTGTGATGTTTGTATTAAGGAGGTGAGGTATGACGGGACTGAATGTTCATAACCTATGTACCCAAAATAAATTACTTGCGGAAGCATGTTGGAACGCTTATTTCGTCTTTAGTTCCCTCAGCCCTATAGCCTTGCCTTGTTTTTTCAAATGTCTAAATCCTTTTAATTTAATTGGTTGTGCTGCAGCTACGCACACACATACATACGGAGTGTGGAAAAAAAGATGCCTGGTCTGCGCCTGACTGTTAATACTGAATGAGTGAAATTAATTAATGGGGCCACTTTACAACGTGTTTTACGTTTTTGACTAGACTAAAATATCAAGTCTTTTCAAGTAAACAGCTTCAAGTCAAGTCAAGTCCCAAGTCAATGGCGTGCAAGTCAAAGTCAAGTCCGAGTCTTTCAGCATTTTTTCAAGACAAGTCTCAAGTCGTGATTTTAATGACTCAAGTCCAAGTCATGTGACTCGAGTCCCCAACTCTGAAGGTCAGTGACTATTTCCCTAAGAACCTTCACAGTCAAACCCAAGAAACGTATCTGTCTCTACAGATTTGAGCCATCCACGAACCCAGACCTCCACCAGCAGCTCTTAACCATTCCTGTTGTTTGATGCAGTTTCTGAATCCAAAGTACAAATCTTGTCACGTTCAGTAGCCTTAGTACTGACCACGTTATACCATACCATACCAATTTATTTATAGAGAACTTAAAACAGCAACAAGGCATACCAAAGTGTTGTACAATAGAAACAAACAAGTACAGCAGACAGGAAAACATTAAATAAAACATAGATACAAATAGCAGCAACAACTGACTATTTGTTATGTTCAGTGCATAAACATTCATGTAGTAAAAACATTGTTTAGAAAGTGGCAACAAATTGAACCAAATTAAGCTGAAGTGTAGGTTTAATATCAGCTAATGTAGCATTTTTTTCACACCTGTATGCCACTTCTGAATAGAGTCGTTTATAAGCCTGAAAAGCATTAGCGTATATAAGCTACACAGACTATTTCAGTCAGTCTATGTTCAGTAAGCGATGTGGAGTAATAAGGACATTGAAAAAAACAGAGACAAACTGAACAAATGATTGTCGTTTTTAGGAAAGAGAAGTTTCATATGTCTGAAAATTGATTAAAACCAAGCTTTTGTTTGGCTCGTCTTTCTCCTGGCTAAGCTAATGACTGGCCAGACCCGTTTTCATACTAAGTAACCGCTTATTCTCGAAATCAACAAGCAACGATCTTAATTAATTAATGATAAACCCTGACACCTCTGCATGAAACTTAAAAAATAAAAACAAATGGGAACAGTGCACATGAATTAACATCCAAACATGTTAAAATGTAAATGTTCCTGAGTTAGCCAGAGGCTAATCTTCATGGGAAGTCCCTTTGCGCAAAAGGCGGCATCCAGAATGTAAATGTAAAATAAAAAACTGTGATCAACATAGATCAAACATTAAAATATAAAAAATACAAGAAAGACACCAGTGTGTCATTTTTGAAAAAAAGTTGTTCAATAAGCCTTACAAACTATTTCAAAAAGCAAGCTCTCATTGTGCTAACTGTTAGCCTAGCCTATTGCTCTGTGGCTGATGTCACAGCGAATAAAGACACTAACAATTGACAAATATTTGACAAAACATTTGAAAAACACCGTCTTTCCAGGGGTGACAGAAACCAACCATTGTTGTGCAGGTTTCTCTAAAACTGTGGGAAAAAAATGTGTATTCATTTATGTGGCTAAAGCCGTTAATAAAGTTTAACTGAAAGAGAACTGAGCCAAAAATCTTAATTTGTGGGTTTTACAGACATCATCTGTCTGTCTGACAGCAGTCTGATTCAACAGGATAAATATTCTTCGTACATCTTGTGTGTGCAGGCGTGTGGCTGTCAGTGGGCCAAGTCTGAAGCGTGGATTTGTTGCGGTTATTGAGTTTTTCCCACCGTAGTAGAGGTAGAAAAAGGGAGATTTCTTGCCAATGAAATCTTGAGGGGGTTAAGAAGAAAAGATGTGGGCAGCTGCTGCAGATGTAATGATAGCAGTACATCACCAGAAACAAATTACTAGTTTAGCCGAGTTGCTAGTTGCTTGTTTATTGCGTTTGACGAGACAGAGTGACAAGGAATAATTCTTTGACCCTGGTCTTTATTAGAGCTCTCCCTCACATCAATAAGTTACACGTTCTGAATTGTCTCGTTCCTCCAACCATCGCTCAAAGGTTCCATTAAAGCGAGTGAAAACACACAACTCAAATCACGCCAAGTGTATTTGATTGTTGTTGTGTACATACATGCACGTCTGCGAAGGGTAAAGAAGAAGAGGCGATGTAAAAAAGAATAAAAGAGGGTGACAATAAGGAGTCAATGTGCTCCGAGCGCCATGCTTTCTCGCATGATGGAGCGCCAAAGAGCTAGTGCTCTAAAGACTGTGAGCAAAACAAGTTCCATAATGAGAGAAGAGAAGAACTTTGGCTTTGTAATTAAAGCCGGTGCAGAAAGCAACACTCTCTGAGGCTTTTACAAATTGAAGTTGGCTTCAATATCACATGCTATTGTGACCCTGCAGCCTCTGTTAACCTCCTTTAATAAAATTATTCACTCAAAACCACACATTTTGTGCCCATATTTGGTTTTATGCAATATAAAAGCATTCAAGATAATATGTTTTTTCCTTTATCCCATCACAAGTTGATTTTTCTTATGCAGATCTTGCTCTTAACTTAATAAAGGAAAATTGCATTCTTTGACAGAATGCATATTGCTGCCAGCTTCACTGCCAACATTTTAATGAAGACCTTGTGCAAAATGTCAGTGCTGCTTGGTGTAGGTCAAAGGTGAACTTTTTTTTCCCCAAAGGGCCACATCAAGTCGTTTAAAGCAAAGGGCCGCATAAAGAATTTTAAAATAATTGTTTTATGACAGACAACCTAGAAGACCTTTTTCAGGCTTTGTCTTATTGTGACATAGTTAGCATGCGTTGTCTTTCTGATATCTTTAAAGAATATAAGACTTATTCTGTAAACGGTCTCTTGTGACAATAAATTATATAAGTTAGCTTAAAGATCCACTGACGTGATTTTTCTACTATTCATCAAATTGCTCAAAATATATATATATTATCATTTAAATATGTTAATTTTTGCAAACAAAATGATAAATCACTTTAATTTTGCTTTAAAAGTGATTTTGAACTTCAAGCCGTGTTTAATCATGGGAAATCCGTTTACACCTGAACGCACCATCTGTGATGTAATGTGCAGAGTGAGAGGCAGAGGGCTCCAGTCTCTTCAATAGCAGACATTTTAAAACCTGACTAATTTAGCAATCTAGGTGAAGATTTAAGCTATTTGTCTTCATTTTGGGAAGCAGAAAATAGTTTGGGTGATGGAACAAGAAACAGCAGGATCTAATTTAGATCTGATGCCGTATCAGACTTACTTTTATGTGAGCTGCTCATACCGTGACAAGCCAAGAGCTCTGCCTCAACTCTGCACATGACATCACAGATGGTGCGTTCGGGTGTAAACGGATTTCCCATGATTAAACACAGCTTGAAGTTCAAAATCACTTTTAAAGCAAAATTAAAGTGATTTATCATTTTGTTTGCAAAAACTAACATATTTAAATGATAATATATATATATTTTGAGCAATTTGATGAATAGTAGAAAAATCACGTCAGTGGATCTTTAACATGTTACATGTTGGCGGAAATATGCAAAACAAACGTACAGTATATATTTGTGTTTCTAAGACGTCAAGGTTCAATCTAGTTCTGGAAACACAATGACTTAAAAAATGTTTTTCAAAATGTTTTGCGTAAGATGTTTAATTTAAATGTCCTTAAGTTTCGTTAATAATTTGCTGGAGTTTTTATTATCTATCTTTTTATTTATGTATTTTAACTTGGGATAATGGGGGATTGATGGAGATTACCCAAGGGCCACTTTTGGCCCTCGAGCCTTAAGTTGCCCACGTCTGATGTAGGTGATGGGAATTACTTTTAGCTACTAATACACCAAGTTTTAGCACAACATCTGTAAAACTGACTGAGTTATAGCTGTTTTTATGTACGGTGGATTAACATGTAGCTTTCAGCTTTTGGTGTAGTGAATCATCTGTAGATGTCCAATAATTGCTTTCTGAGAGTTTAAAACGATTTAATCCAGTGATTCATGAGATATTTTGCTAACAGAAAACCAAACATATACCAAATGTGGAGATCAATAATTAAAAAGAAAGAGAAAGATTTCTTTGTCTACTGTTCACTAAAACACCACCTGGCATTCTTTCTGTATGGGCTTCCTAAAATTCCAGTTTTACTTAAAAAAGATAATGCAATGTAGAAATGAACTAGTTAATCAACAAGCAAACTGCTGCTGCATTTTTGCAACGCCTTCAAAGAATAAAGAGTCTGAAGAGGATCGATAGAGATACTACCATATTTTTCGCTGTATAAGTTGCACCTTTTTGCATAAATTTGCAAGTCCTGCGACTTATACACTGAAGCGACTAATATACGTTTTTTTTCCCCCACAATATTTCTAAACCAATTTTTGGCTGAGATCTGACGATTTCATTCATTCTGACATGGAAATGATTGAACACTACCATTGTCATTCACTAGAGGGCCTCAAGTTATATGGCAAGCCAAGTGTCTCATTTATAGGTAAAAGTGGCTATTAATATGGCACTTGGCTTGCCAATGTCAATAAATAAAGCACATAAAAACAACAGAAGCTAACCAAAGTGCTTTACAGTTTAAAAAAAGTAAAATGCATAGTGCCACTGAAACATAATAAAATTAACAATAAATACAACACAAAACAAGCTCAAAATTTGTTCTCAGACTCTGCATGGATCAAATGCCAAAGCATACAGATGAGTCTTGAGCAAAGATTTAAAAGTCTCAACAGACTGAGAGGTCTTTAAATTCACGGGTAAACTGTTCCACAGCTTTGGAGCATCAACCGCAAAAGCCCGATCACCTCTAGATTTCATTCTGGATCTGGGGACATCTAAGAGAAACTGGTTGGTAGACCGGAGTGCTTTCACTGGAGTGTAGATGTTAGTCAAAGTCAAAGTCAACTTTATTGTCAGAACTGCAATATGTACAGGACATACACAGGACCGAAATTGCGTTTCTCTCAGTCCCTCGGTGCAACAGTAACCATCTAAACACTAAACACTAAAACATTTAATAAACATAAGCATAAAATAGTAAAAGTGTAACACTGTCCTGAGTTTTTTCATAATAGTATAAAAGTATGAAAATTTACACCAACACTGAAACACCAAACACCCCTAAAACACCAAACACCCAATGAACATAAGCATAAAATGAAATAATAAAAGTGTAATACTGTCCTGAGTTTTTGCATAGTAGTATAAAAAGTATAAAAAGTATATCTATAAAATAAACTGAAGGTTCTAGCATTGACATTTGCAAAGAGTGGCACAGCAGCATATAAGTTAATGTACACAGTATATGTATGAGGTATTTGATGTTGGTATAGAGGCAAAGTGGCATATGCAGTGAGGCACATAAGGCACATTTGGCATCCTTAGATAAGGCTAGTCAGAGAATGCTGTATATGTATCTGCAGTAGTGTAGATAAAAGTAGTGTAAATGTAAACAGTAGTAATAAATGTAAAGCAGTAGTAATAAATGTAAACCGTATTAATAAATGTAAACAGTGAATGTAAACAGTAGTATGACTATAGGCAGTAATGTAATACAAACATTAGTGCAAATATGAGAAGTAGTGCAAACTGAATGAGCACATGACCGAGAGTTTAGTGAATAACCCGTTTGATGACACAGAGTCCAGTGTTAAAAACTTTGTGTTGAGTGGTAATGTGTGAGAAAGTTTTTTGTGTTAAGGCAGTTCAAATGGGAGGGGAGGCAGAGCAGGCAGAGTGTTTAGCATTCTGACTGCCTGATGAACAGAGCTGTCTCTCAGTCTACTGGTACGAGCCTGGAGACTCCTCAGTCTCCTCCCTGATGGCAGCAGTCTAAAGCGGCTGTGTAGTGGGTGTGTGGGATCACCTGCCATGCAGTGGGCTTTCCGAGTGATGTTAATGTTAATATATGTATGTTAATAAGTGTATGTTAATAAGATCACATAAATATGACGGGGCCAGACCTTTTAAAGGGGACCACAGATGCAAAATTCACTTGTTTTTTTTTTACTCTACTTTGGGTATTTACTTCTTAAAAAAACAGTTCTAGGGCCAAAGAAATGCACCCAGTGGTATATCAGAGAGTCAGAGAGTCTTTATTGTCATTTGCACCGCATGTGGTACATGTGATGAAAACGAGATTATGTACACGAGGTCCCAGTTACATCCAACAACAAATGAAAGAGAAAAACAGTAATAACATCTAGAACTAACTAAGAAAAACATCAACTAGTAATACACTAAGCCTAATATAGTGGGAATAAACAGCAGCACGAACATGAGTTTGTATGAGCAGATGGTCACAGATGAACACAGCAACAAGAAAACAGATCAGCATCAGTATGATGTGATATTTTGCAGTGTTTATTTTTTATTTTATTTTTATTTATTCATGAGTCTAACAGCCTCAGGGTAGAAGCTGTTCCTCAGTCTAGTGGTTCTACACTTGATGCTCCTCAACCTCCGTCCTGAGGGGAGTGGGGCAAAGAGTGAGTGTGCTGGATGAGTGAGGTCTTTCATGATGCAGGTGGCTCTTTTCCTGCATCTGGAGGTGTAAATGTCTGTGATGGTGGGGAGACTGACTCCAACAGACTTCTGTGCAGCCTTCACCACTCTCTGCAGAGCTTTCCTCTCTTCAACTGTGCAGCCTCCATGCCACACGTTGATGCTGGAGCACAGGATGCTCTCCACTGCACACCTGTAGAAGGAGGTGAGGACTGGGCTGCTCAGACCAGCTCGTCTCAGCCGTCTGAGGAAGTAGAGTCTCTGATGACCTTTCTTGATCAGGCTGGTGGTGTTGTTGCTCCAGCTGAGGTTATCATTCATGTGTACACCCAAGTATTTGTAGCTGGAGACCACTTCCACTGCAGACCCACCTATTTTCAGTGGGGCATGGGTGTGTTTGTTCCTTCTGAAGTCCACAATCATCTCCTTTGTCTTCTTCACATTCATGTGAAGATTATTCTCTTTGCACCAGCTCTCCAGGTGTTCCACCTCCTGTCTGTAGCTGGACTCATCATTGTTTGTGATGCATCCCACCACCGCTGTATCATCTGCAAACTTAACAATATGACAGCCTGGAAGTGTGGCTGTACAATCATATGTGAGCAGAGTGAACAGAAGGGGGCTCAGCACACATCCCTGAGGATGTGTGCTGTGTTACTCTAAGTAGATTTATTTTTCAGGGATATAAATGTCTCGTTTTCAAATCCTGCTGTTTGTGACGTCACAAGCCGTAGGACAACCCACCCCAAACCTGAGTCCAGCCCCTCACCTAGCAACCCCTGGTTAGGCTCAACCCACTTCAGTATAAAAGACGTGACGGTTGTTTTTCCTGATTTCATCTCATCTTTTGTTTAAATGTTCTTAATTTCATGTGTACAGCACTTTGTTGCAGCTGTGGTTGTTTTAAATGGCTTTATAAATAAAGTATAATTGTTATTTTTACGTTTTATTTCAATTTTTAGCGTATTAGCGATCGCTCCCAACGCGCAGCCGGCAGACATAAAACGAGCAGACCGCCGGCGAAGGGACCATCTGCGGGCGGGAGCTGCTGGCTTTTGAGGTCCGTGTCCGGTCAGAGGTTGCCTCATACGGATAAATTAACTGGAAACACTCGGTGAACTTTGTGTGTGTCTGGACTGGAGCAGCGATCGCTCCCAAAGCGACGCATGCAACGAGCGGAGCTGGCGGTGTGCCGGAGGAGGAAGAGCTATCATTAGCCTCGGATTCAGGTGGGCTAATGCTAAAAGGAGCAGCTAATGGCGGCACGCGCAGACGGCTTTCGGTAAGTTATCTTAAGCTAGCACTAACAGTAAGTCAAATGAGTAATAAAAAAGAGCTAATTTTAAAACAACAGATTAGAGATACTGGCTGTTACAGAGGGCGGAGTTAATGTAAACAGATTTTTGAAGGGCGTGGCCTTCAGAGCTCATTATCATAAACCGGTCGTTTAGAACGGAAGTCAGAAAATGCATAACTAGAAAGGGGATATTTTATTATCTAAGAATTATTTTGTGCATTAAATTAAATGAACATGGTCTGGATAGCCCACAGACATACCATAAAAATTTATAAAACCAATATGTGGTCTCCTTTAAGATTTTAAAAACAAGCAATAAAATCTTAAAATCAATCCGGAAGTGGACAGGGAGCCAGTGGAGGGAAGCCAGGACAGGGGTTATGTGTTCATATTTTTTAGTTGATGTTAAAAGACGAGCTGCTGCGTTCTGGACAGATTGTAAACAATGCATATACCAAGCCATCTTCCTCTCGCTCCAGAACTCCTGGAGCAAACATTAAATCAGCTGCATTTTGAATCGCTGCCCATGTGAAATGCAGCTGATTTAACCATTAAAGTGTATTTATTAAAGAAAGGTTCAACTGAGACACACCTTTGCTATAATGTCGAGCAAACAAAATTTTTTTTTGATGGCCTCCCTTCTCCCCTTCCTCTCCACACCATTATTATCAAATGTTTATTCTAGTTATTATCTAGATGAATCTAAATAATTCTTTTTAAGTTTTAATCTTGTTAAAGTCCTCCCATGCACGCTCTCGCCATTTGACAGCCAATCAATTTTTGGCACAACATGGGCCCAAGTTTTCAGGTGGTTAGCGGTGACGCATAATAGATGCGGCTTATACGGCAAAGCAATTTGTGATTTTTTTCCACTTCATTAGACATATTTGGACTGATGTGACTTATACGGGGTGCGACGTGTACAACGGAAAGTACGGTAATTCATCTTCATTCGGATAAGGAGGGTTCTTGGTGACAGACCAGACAAAGAGTCGCTAAAAATACTCGTATGGACAGAAGACAACAAGGAGCTCTGTCCCTCGATCAACAAGGCTCTATCCTGGAGCCATGCTCCTTTCAAAGTTTGCTCCTTTCAAGGATCATACAATAATCTGAGAGTGTTTGTGCTCAGATAACAAGACAATCAGAAAATAACAATCTAAAGAAACCTTGAAAAAAAAAAGGCAATGTGGAAGATTGGTTTTAAGATTTGTTTTTTTCTTTTAAATCTAAGCACATAAATCTCTCCCCAAATCTTTTTGGATCACACTTTCAAGCACATGACTGCAAACTAAACAGTGTTTTGTCTTCCGTGCAAAAGCTTCATATCCACAAATTTATAATTAGTAAAAATGAATTTTGTTTTTTATTTTTCCAGAAAACTTGTGTCACTACACACTGAAGAAAGAAAAAAAAGATTCTTATTTATTGTGAATTTGTTTGTTTGCATGATGAAGCTGATATTCCTTTTCTTCAGACAGGTCAAGTGTCATTAAATGTATTTATATAAAGCAAATAAATAATAAATTGTGATTTTTTTTTTATTATTTAATTCCTAAATAAAGTTCTCAGTCTGAGATAGAAACACACACTGAATTTGTCTGCATAATTCTGAGAAATGTGTTTACTGGAATGATTCATAAGTTTTACAAGAAACTGAATTCAGTTTTCTTGACTTCAAGTTTATTATGAAGCAGCTGCCAGGAAGTTTGATTTGCATAACAAAAGACTGGAAACTGCAGACATGGATAAATGAACTCAATCTTTATTTGCAATTACAAATTTCACTTTACATTAGTTGATGGAAAAGTTCCATAATGGAAATTATCAGAAGATCCTCATTAGAGCTGTATTCCAGAAAATTAAATTTTCAGTTTACATCTCTCACAATGAATAGAGGTTCAGGAAAACACAGTTCTTGCTCAACATTTTTAATTAAACCAATTCAAAGATGGAATTACAAATTAACATTTGAACAGCAACTATCCTGCAGAAAACTAACTGGATGAAAAATGCCAAGAAATTCACTGTTGCAGTATTTTGTAATATTTAGATTGAGCTAAATATACAGATTTTATTACAAGAGCAACCCTTGCTTGTTTTTGGTGTAAAGTTATTATGTCCTTAATTCATCTAACCTAACCAGATCTCCAGTGTTTGTGCTCTTCAGTAATTCCATACAAGCTACAGCTTTTTAAAGCATATGAGTACCAGGGCTATCTGCTTTAGCTAAATATTATAAAGAAAGATATTTTTTAATAGTTCTTACAAGAACAAAAACAATCAACATCATTTTTTTTTCTACCAGAATTCGTTGATAAATTAATGTTCTCCAGCTGGAGCCCCAATTACCAGTATGTGTGGAGTTCCTCAAGGATCCGCCTTTGGCCCATTGATGATAAACACAAGGCTTCCTTTCGTTGCTACTCAGAATTAAAAAATCTTATCAGGTTAAAATAATGGATTCATTTACTGAACTGCTCAGATTACTGTGTACACCAAGGCATGGATACATTTAAACTTTCTTGACTCCAGTGAATAAAGATGCATCATCCGATTGAAGAAGTCCTTTGGATGAAGGACAAAACGTCTCAGCAAAAAACAGAGACCGTCCAGATGACCCGACTGAACATTGTTGCATTTTAACTGGATTATTTATTTTATCGGGATTATACTTTGGTGCCATTTGTGGTGAGTAAACCTTAGTACAGTATAATTTCAGCTGTTCGTTTAAACTTGACCAACACTTAAGCCCAATCATTAAAGCAAGTTTATTTTGGTGAAGGCTTTCAGTTGAGGCAAAGCCTTCTTTTTCTTCAGAAATTCAGAGAAAATTGTCAACATTTTTATTTACTCTTATTCGTCATTCCTTGTTTACTTTTTATTTGCAACTGGTACAAAATGTGACTGCTCATCTTTTAATGGCAATGAGAAAACTTGATTGCAAAACTACTTTATTGGTCTCAGTCTGTTGACTTTTTGCTCATTACAAAAAAATAAAAAAATAAAATGGTATTGTATTGAAAGCTTTTCCAAGCTTTAAATGAGTTCACTACATCCAGATGCATGCTCAACAACCCAGGTAGAAAAATCTAACAAAGTTAAGTCAGGTCCTCTGGACAGATTTAAACAAATGTTGAAACTTTTTGTGTTTTATCAAAAAGACTTCTTCAGTCTGAGGAGCTGCAATAAACTCAGTCTTGTAAATAGCACCTTCTCATAGTGATCCACCAGTTTGTTGTTGTCATTCAAAACTAGCTGTTCTCATGATCAAGGAAGACCATCAGTCTAACAATTGATTGTTAGTGCCCTGATGGCCTCTTGCTATTCACAGAGGGTTGAGTGATACTAGCAATAACAGCATTGACAAGCCCCCGGCATAGCTCTGCGTTGGGCCGAACGCCGCTCGACGCTGTGCGAACGCCGCGGCACAAGCCTTTGAACGCGGGCGTAAACGCGCCAAGCTCAAATTTTACGACCGCGCGTTGTCTCACAATAAACTGCCCGGCGGCGGACTGTTTTGTATGTGACACAAATGTATTAAATTCCCCTTCTTCATCCCTGATCTGGACTTTTCTTTTGTTTTTTTTGCCAAAAGTCAAGTGATCGCTTCCTCCTCCGATGAGGAGGAAATGAATGAATTTGTCACGAGCGAACTAAACTCATGTCCAACGTGGCTGCGCGAGGTTCTAAATATTTCCTGGTGTTCTGGTGTGCTGGACCAGTGCTCCCTGTTTTTATTTTATTTTTTAGAACTTTGTATTAACATATAAACACAGAAAACCGCTGCGCAGCTCGTGCCTTTTTTCCCCCCACCTGACCTGTCAATCAGTTCAGTAGGCGTGTCAGCAAATGACCAATCAGCGACCTCAATTTGTCTCGTAGGTAACCGCTCTGCCCTTCTTCTGCTCAAATGATGTCAAGTATTTGGAGCGAAAACGTTGGAACTTCACACAGAGCTATGCTGTGAACTGCCTGCGCGCAGCTCGCGCGCGTCGAGCGGCGTTCGGCCCAATGCAGAGCTCTGCCGGGGCCTTAAGAAGGTGACAGTTGAACACGGAGGCCTCCACCCCTGTTTAATGATGGACAGGTTCTCTTCAAAAATATGGTTTCCTTCACTCCTCTCTCAAACCCTCGTTCCTCTCTATCCAGGATATGAACATCTTCATCCCTGAAAGAGTGACCTCTGGCCTGGAGATGAGTGTAGACTGCAGATTCCTGGCCTGATGATGTTGCTCTTCTGTGCTAGGCCATCCTTTTGGCCAGTGGTTGTTAGTTCCCCCAATGATTCCATGATTAGATTCCCGTGATCAGTCATAAATCACAGTCACAGGTCAACTGATCCCGTAAACGATTTGTCTACCTCGGCCAGAATCACTGTGGAGTCCCGCCTCTGTTCTCATCTGACAAAATTGTTTGATTTTGGAAGTGAAAGCAAAATCTCAATTGTAATGTGCACAAGTAAACATTTATTACTAAAAACATTCCACATGCATGCAGGCTGCAGAATGAGACATTCCACAGCTGACAGTGGCCAACTACCATCGGTTTATCTGAAGGCTTGTAGTAATTAGCGGGTGCACCGTGCACCTGCAGCTTGCTCGTATATCTAGGTTGGTACAAGCGAAAAACAATTTAGGAGACTAATGATTCTACCATGGACCGAGTAAAAATTTTATTAAGAAACTACATCCATCCATTTTCTTTACCTGTTTCTTCCTTTTCGGGTTGTGGGCGTCACTGGTGCCCATATCCGCGCTGGTGTTCGTCTCGGGGTTGACCGGAGCCGTCGGCCGCTGGCTGGCCGGCATTCACGTACCGGTGGGATGGATTGGACGTCTGCGATCCCTTCTCCGCCACCGGGTTTGGGTCCCGGGGGGGTAGATATCCATAATCTATCTCCCTATGCCGGACATTCAAGCTCTCAGCAGTCCGACATGCATGCCCTCCGCCGGGGCCCGAGCGCCAAAGAAACCTTAATCAATAAAACATTTTAATTGTATTCTCTCTCTCGTTTTGTGAGTCTCTCCAGGTTGAATTTAATACAAAAACTAAAATGTGCATTTTGAAGTGAGTTATTTTAATTTATTTTATTTTTACAGAAAAAAACCTTCAAGAGTTAAAATTCCAAAAAGGTCATTTAAATTTAATGCTTTTATTCTGAGTGGAGATAGTTCTAGAAAACAGATTTTTTTTTTTTTTGGTGTGATTTTTTTTCTTTCTTTTTTTTTCTGTCATTATTTTTCAGTTGGTCAACTTTTCCCCAAAGGAACATGAATGGTCATATTGTTAAAATACAAAATAAGGATTAAATAAACTTTTACTTCCCCATATTGCATACAAACTGTTCAAATCTTTAAACCAGATGTTCCACAAACCCGTTTCAGTAAAAATATGTGCTTTTGTTTTCTTTGATTCGCTTCAGTTTATTGCAAA
>JBBPBX010053174.1:0-19880 GCA_038048925.1 Garcialebias charrua | reverse complement strand
CACAGCTTCTCAGACTGAGGAAGTCTTTCGGACGAAAGACGAAACGTTTCTACTGTTTTTTTTGCTTTGTTTTGTTTTTTGAATGTCCAGAGGACCAGACTTAGCTTTTTTGAACGCTCACAATATTTTTACCGCTATAGCAACAAAGAACCCTCTGGTATTTGGAACAAAAGGTTACGCTCAAACAAAAGACTGTACTGGTTCAGTTCCATTGCCACCCTGCCCCCATTTATTTATAAATAAATGAATAAATAAATAATAAGTCAATCCAAACAAAGGGCAAAGCTATTTAATTTTATGAACCCATCGTGTACACAAACGACTTGAACCACCGAGTACAAACAGTGGTAATATGACGCGTGAAGGGAAGAGTAGCTCCCCAAGGCAGATAGCGCCGTTCATTTATTTTCATTGAGGTTAGTGTCTGGAAGTGCAGCTGAGGTCTGGCAGGAGCAGTAAGTGACACGTTTTGTAGAAGCCGGAGGGGAAAAGCTGTGGGCAGTGTTTCCATGTCACTCTAATCAGCTTCTCTGCAGGATCTGTGCCTGGTTGGTACACAAGCTCGTTTTCCCAACATGCAAAACAAAAATCAGGCTGTGTGCACTGTAAAAGAAGACGAGGCGCTCATAAAGGCTTCCTTTGCTTTGGATGTCTCTTCCACTTCTCCATTCTCATTTACTTTTTCCTCTGTCTGCTGATGCAGCAGCTGATTTTCAGGGTCGACTCATTGATGCAGCACAATGAACGTTTTCCCTAAAACACGTGTTCAGCACCAGATTGTAAATGGCTGTGTGCTGTAAGGTGGTCAGTCTATTGGTGAGTATTTGACTTTGACTTTGAAGTTCCAAGTGACTTTCCTACCTTTGAACAGGGTTAGAGGTGTCATTTCTAAACTGGCCCGACCAGATATTCTGGCCAGGTCATGCCAAAATAATGTTCTGGAGGTGTGTCAGTCGCATGCTTTTGATACGGTTTTACATACAGCACTTAAATAAAACTAAATAAGAATGCACAACATAAAATTGTGTTAATCTACTTGTAGAGGAGGAGGCAGTAAGTTTATATGTTGAGAGGATGAAGAAATAAAGAAGCTTCCTCTGCATTTTGCAAAAGTTTGGATCCAATGTTTGTTTTATTTTTATGACATAAAAACAACAAGGTTGACCACAATGCTTTACAAGCCGGTCATAATTAACAGGAAAAACCATCAACAAACAAATACAGCAAAATCATAATTAAAAACAAACAAGAACAACGAAATAGGCTAAAAACCAAACTAAAACCAAGAAACTCTGATGCATGCTCAATAATCTGGATACTGAATCTGAATGTCCAGAGGACCAGACTTAGCTTTTTTAGATAAAACCAAGAACTCTCATGATGAACTTGAATTGACAACCAGTGTAAAGAAGTGGGTGGTGTTCCAGAGTCTGCCACTGTGAAAGCTTCATCCTCTCCATTTGATTTGGCCCTCAACTGTAAGAGCCTCCAGCTTAAGGATCTCTGTGCTCAAGTCAAGTCCTGCTGTCCGCTCTTTGAAACCCCATTGCCAAATCTGTTAGGAGCTAAATATCAAGTTATGGCATGCCAAACTCCACTGCAATTCTGAATTCAAACCTGAAACCCTTTTTATATTCATCCCCTTTGTTAGCAAATTTCACAGAAACACTTCTATTACCTCCTCTGTGTAATTTTGGTTTCAAAATCTTGTTTCAGGGTTGTACAATGTAACCCAAAGAACGGACTCGAGGTTTTCAGAAAAGGCCTATCACAAACTCAGATTACACCAACGCAAACTAATGTCTATGTGAGGGCTATTCAACTGGTGACCCGTGGGCTGGAAGTGGCCCACAAAAGTCAAAGTCAACTTTATTGTCAGAACTGCAATATGTACAGGGCATACACAGGATTGAAATTGCATTTCCCTCTCAGTCCCTCGGTGTAACAGTAACCATTTAAACACTAAACAATTAATAAACAAGCATAAAATGAAATAATAAAAGTTTAGTACTGTCCTGAGTTTTTTGCATAGTAGTTTTTCATAGTAGTAAAAAAAGTATAAAAAGTTTCACCAACAAGTAACTTAAGTCCGACCTGCTGATGAATTCATTAATAAAAAGAAGAAAAAAAGAGAAAAAAATCCATGAGAGAGACATTTGAAATTGCCATACAGTAGTCCCTCGTTTATCGTGAGTGATCCATACCCTGAAGACCCGTGATAAGTGAAAAACCGTGAAGTAGGTAAACTTGTAGGTATACAAGTCACCGTTATATAGATTGCTTTGTCCAATTATTGCCAAAGATTTGGAAAAATCAATCAATGGGTCGCACCTTAATATAGATCGCACCTACGTCACTGCCGATATAACGCGTCATCCACCGCTGACGTGACGCGTCACCTCTGAGACAACCCGGAAATGTGGACCGAGTGTTTACCTGTAGCTCTGCTGCAAATATCTGCCACAGGAGCGAGCGCGCACGGAAGGACTTTACAAGATTAACACTGTAAAAACAATTATTTGTTTGTTGAACATTATAGCACAAGGGTTCCTGAGCTTAACCGTTCCTTAATAAATTCACGAAATGTTCAAATCAGCTGGATTTAAATTGTTTTGCTTTGTCTTCTTCCAAATCCGTCGTGTATGCTACGAAAATAAATTATAAATGAATCGAATTTTATTTCAAATGTCTCATACAGGTCAATAGTTTGTAAATGAAACCCAAATAATTACATTCTGCAAGCTGAAAGAAAATCCGCCGAGTGGTATATGAGCTATTTAGACAAATAGTAGCAGGAAAATAACCGAATCTTACACAACACTATTACGTCTATAAAAAAAACAAAATAAAACAACAAATTTTATTTCAAATGTCTCATACAGGTCAATAGTTTTTAAATGAAACCCAAATAATTACATTCTGTAAGCTGAAAGAAAATCCGCCAAGTGGTTTATGAGCTATCTTCTAAAATATACCAGTACACAGAAATAAAACGAGGCTAACTGCGACACGATTACAAATTATATTATAAAACAACGAATTTTAAGCTAAATAAACGCTTTAAAAATATATTTCAGCTTACATTATAGCACAAGGGCTCCTGAGCTTAACCGTTCCTTAATAAATTCACGAAATTGTCAAATCAGCTGGATACAAATTGTTTAACTTTGACTTCTTACAAATCCGTCGCGTGCGCTGCCAAAATTAATTATAAATAAATCGAATGTTATTTCAAATGTCTCATACAGGTCAACAGTTTGTAAATGAAACCCAAATAATTATGCTCTGTAAACCGAAAGAAAATTTGCCGAGTGGTTTATGAGCTAGTTGCTAAAATATACACGGAAATAAAACGAGGCTAACCGCGACACGATTACGTCTATAAAACAACAAATTTTAAGCTAAATAAATGCTTTGAAAATATATTTCAGCTGACATTATAGCACAAGTGTTTCTGAGCTTAACCGTTCCTTAATAAATTCACGAAATGGTCAAATCTCTCCACCTCTGTTAACTAATCTTGGAATAAAAATGGACTCCAATCTTACATTTGAAAATCACATTAAGCTTCTGTTTAAAACTTGCTTCTTCCATCTTCGAAACATCTCCAGACTTCGCCCATCTCTAACTTTTTCTGATGCTGAGAAACTCGTCCATGCTTTTGTCTCCTCCAGGCTCGACTACTGCAACTCCCTGTTTATTGGAATCCCTGGCAAAAACCTTCAGAAACTTCAATATATTCAAAACAGTGCAGCAAGGATCTTGTTGAGAGTTCGTAAATTTGAACATATTACACCCATTCTCCATAACCTTCATTGGCTTCCTGTCGCCTACAGAATTCAGTACAAAACTGCTCTCATTACACATCAATGCTTACACGGAACTTCACCAGATTATCTGAAGGATATTCTTATTCCATACTCATCCACCCGGTCGCTGCGGTCACAGAACAGTAATCTCCTTCACATTCCGAGAACCAAATTAAGGACCATGGGAGACCGGGCTTTCAGTGTGGCTGCCCCCCGCCTGTGGAACTCTCTTCCTGACTGTCTGAGAGCCCCACAGTCTGTGGTTGACTTTAAGAGCGGCTTGAAGACCTTTCTTTTCAACCGAGCATACTCTACCTCCTCATGATTCTACTTTTGATCTTAGTTGATACTGTTATTGATTTTACTTGTTTTATTACTTGTTTTATTGACATTTAATTCTGTTGCATTAGCACTTTGAGATTTTCATTAATGAAAAGTGTTATAAATTGAATTCATTATTATTATTATTAAATCTGCTGGATTTAAATTGTTTCGCTTTGACTTCTTACAAATCTGTCACGTGCGCTACCAAAATTAATTATAAATGATCAAATTTTAGCTCAAATGTCTCATACACCGCAACAGTTTGTAAATGAAACCCAAATAATTACTTAATTAAGAAAATCCGTCGAGTGGTTTATGAGTTATTTAGACAAATGGTATCCGTTTTGGTAGCTACCGCTAACAACAAAGAACGATGCTAAAAGAACAATTTTTTTAGCACTAAACATCTCATGCAGCTACCAGTTTGTAAATGACCACCAAGTAATTACACTGTAAGTTTGAAAAAAATCAGTCCTGTATTTCATGAATTATTTATCCGTTTAGATAGCTAACCGCTAACAACATGCTATAAAAAGATTTACTTTTTTTTAGCTCTAAACATCTCATAAAGCTAGTCAGATGTAAATGTCCATACAATGATTACATTCTGTAAGTTTGAAAAAAATCTGTCCTGAGGTTCTTGACTTATCTTGCTAACAAACACTGAGCTAACAGTAGTTACCTCCAGAGCAGGAGGCCGGGCAGCGACAGACATCCAAACTATAATGCTTTGCAAACGTGTTCGTTGAACTTCAGTTTGCAACAGCACAGATGTCTTCAACTGGTACACCCTTAAAAAGGGACCACGAGGCAGCTAGGCCTCGAGTGGAATGGGCGTGTACCTCAGAGGGCACCTGTTGACCTTTGCTGCTGTATGCCCTCTTAAAGGCCTCGGTCACCCAGTGGGAGAGGCGCTGCTTTGAAGGGGCTCTGCCAGCAGCTAGATTGGCAGAACATACGAACAGCTGGTTTGTTTTCTCCAACTGACAATTCTTTCAATGTAAGCACTTAGGGCCCTGACAGGGCAGAGTGCATTTAACCTCCTCTGTCCTTCAGTGAGGACAGGGTGGGGAGGAAACGTTGAGAGACCAAAGTCCAGACTTCTAGGATTTGGAGTTGATTTGGAGCACGTATGCGGGGTTTGGACGCAGGGTGACCTTTGACCTGTCAGGGGCAAACCTAGTACACATTGGGTGTACAGATAAAGCGTGGAGGTCACCAACATGTTTAGCTGAGCAAAAAGCTAAGAGCAAGGCAGTTTTATAAGATAACAAATCTATCTTAATTCATTCATTCATTCAACCTTTATTTAGTCAGGTAAATCTTTTGAACCTCAAGGGCTCATTTACGAAAGCGACCTGCTAAAACTAAAGAACAATGAACAGCAGTGGTATAATTTCCTTAAACAATAAACAATAAACAAACAAACAATAAACAATAGAAAACAAAAGAGAGAAGAAAAAAACAAAAGAAAGTTTTTTTTTTTTTTTTTTTTTTTACAAAGTATCAAAAAACTAGCAAAACATTATAAGGTAGACGTATAAAATCAAAGACAGGAACAGATCTGCATTGGTTTTTGCCAGGATTCCAACAGATTCTGAAAACCATTTAGAGAAGTCAAGGTCGAGAGCTTCAGATCTTTTTGTAAGATATTCCATGAAGCAGGAGCGGAGTAGGAGAAGGCCCTTTTTCCAAGTTCAGTCCTCACTGACGGAACACTGCAGGTAATCATGTCCTGAGAGCGCACACTGTAGCTGCACTCACGCAAAGACATGCTGCTAATAGGCCCAAATGGAGGCCCAAATGGAGGCTCACACAGAGCATCCAGGACTGACCGTAGGTCCCAATCAGGGGCCAATGTCCTACTGGGGGTCTTTTCCTCAGTACACCCTTCATGAAACGTATCATGAGAGGGTGAGCATCGGGTGTTTTACCCCTCCAGCCTTTGTGGCATGCCGAGATGGCTGACAAAAACACCTTGATGGTGGAGAATGAGCAGCCTTTCTCCAGCAGGTCCTGTAAAAAGGTGAGGAGTTGGACCAAGTCACAGGAATATGAAATAATATTCCTCTCCAGACACCAAGCCTAAAAAAAACATGCCATTTACGAGCGTAGAGAGTCTGACTTGACTGCGCTCTGGCTCCTTGTATCGTGTTTATGACGTTGCTGGGAAGGCCAGAGGCCCTCAGCCTGTTCCTCTCAGAAGCCAGGCTGAGAGCTACCACAGTTCTGGACGTGGGTGAAAGAGCTGCCTGTGTGCCTGAGTCAACAGGTCCCTGTGGGGGGACAGCTACCACGGTGTTCCTGACAACAGTGAGATTATCTCTGGGAACCACGGTTTCTGTGGCCACCTGGGGGATATTAATATCAGGGAAAGAGCTCCCTTGCATACACGTTCCAACGTCACCTGAATCAGAGGGACGGGGGAAACGCGTGATATAGCGCCCCTGTTGGTCAGCTGTGGGCCAGGGCATCTGCTTCCAGCGGTGCGTCTGTTTCCTTCAGAGAGAAGTACATGGCGCAGTGCGTGCTGGTTTTGCAGGCGAACAGATCGACGTATGCCCGCCCGTATCGTGCCCAGATCTGGTCC
This sequence comes from Garcialebias charrua, assembly GCA_038048925.1. Taxonomy (NCBI): domain Eukaryota; kingdom Metazoa; phylum Chordata; class Actinopteri; order Cyprinodontiformes; family Rivulidae; genus Garcialebias; species Garcialebias charrua. The sequence goes on along the minus strand of JBBPBX010053174.1, from coordinate 13,157 downwards.
ACGACCCGTGAGTTCAGCCTCCATTCTGAGGCTAACAGCGGTCCTCTTAAGAGGGCGTCTGCCCCGTGGTTTGACTCACCCGGGATGTATGTCGCTCTCAGGGGCAGTATTCTGGGGACGCACCACGTGAGCAACTTGTGTGTCAGACCAAGGAGGGGTCGGGACCTTGTCCCCCTCTCCCTGCTGATGTACTACACTGTTGGCCCGTTGTCTTATTTTACCAAGACATGCCGTCCTGCAATCAGTCCTTTTTTGAAAAAGTATTTAATTGACGGGTAAACAGCCTTCAATTCCAGGAAGTTGATGTGTAATCTTGCTTCCTGTTGTTTCCAGAGGCCTTAAGCGTTCTGGTTTCTGCAAACTGCTCCCCGTCCTCCCTTTGAGGCGGTCAGACACTCAGAGCTGATCAGAATCCTCCCTGCTCACCTGAGGGGGGCAGGATGTGTTTGTTTGTTTAGCCACATTTGTAGAGCACGCATTTTTAATAGTACCTGTGGCACGCGGGGAATGGCTGCTGCCAGCAGGCCCAAAACGCGCTGGGGACACTCTCTGGCCCAGTTGAAAGCGTGCCAGACAGAGGCGTATCGAAAAAATATGCTCCTCTGAAAGTCGTGCTCTGTACGAAATGGTGTCGACCCGTACTCCCAAAAATACGGTAGTCTGGGATGGTTGCAGGTTGCTTCTTGCCAGGCTTATGATGAAAACCCAGAGCTTTCAGGTGAAAGCTCTGGGTGCTGCGGTGCCTGGACTCTGTTGTGTCCAGGAATGGGTAGATCGTCTAAATAATTCAGATCTCTGACCTTTTGATCCCTCAGCGGGGTCAGGGCCGCGTCCAGGCATTTTGTGAATGCCCGGGAGGCGGTTTTCAGGTCAAAAGGTACTGCCAAAATTTCGGATGCGGAGCCCCTGAAGGCAGAGTGGATACATTTTCTGTGGCAGGGCAGGATGCTCACGTGGAGGAAAGCGTCTTTCAGATCCACCGTGCAGAAGCAATCTCTCAGTTGAACTGAGCAGATGACTCGTCTGAGTGTCAACATCCTGGATATGTACGTTTTTCTTCTCTTCAGATCCCGGAGGTCCAAGATGGGCCTCACGCCCTGTTCCCGTTTTGGGACCAGGAAGTATGCAGTAGTCTGAGACTTTATTGTCGTGTGTGGACGGCAATTTGTCTTTATTACACAAGCGTCTGAGTGGTCTTGTGTGTTTAAACGTTCTGAACCAGCTAGTCTGTGCACCTCTAACACAGGTACTGGAGGTAAAAAGTCGGCGTTTTCTCTCCCTCTGTGAGTGAAAAAGCCTGTAATAATAATAATAATAATGAATTCCATTTATAATGCACTTTTCATTAATAAAATTCTCAAAGTGCTGTAATGGTGCAAGGGCATCTCAGGGTCACGCAGGCCTCTGCTTTCTCTCTGCACCACAGAAGAAGTACTGGGGTGACCCGTGACTTCTGCACAGAGATGCTAAAATACTACAGGTAGTCCCCGACTTACGAGCGAGTTCCGTACCTACGGGCCGCTTGTATGTAAAAAAATTGTAAGTAGGATCACACAAAATATATATATACTGTATATATATATATTTTTTTTAATAAATGCATACATGTACAGTACTGTACAGTTTTTAAAGATGAAGGAGTGAGTTGAATTGTCTCCCTTTCACATAAAGGGAGCTAGGAAAACTACCAGTCAGCGTAGCTGGACAGGTAAGCTGAAATTCCTTCCCCTGGGCTGTGCTGGTCGGAGAGCCTCCTTGTTAGCAGGGGCTAAACGTGGAGGTACCCGTGAGCCCGCTCGCAGTGCTAAACGGGTCATCGAGCAACGTAGCATCTGTAAAAAACGTAGTTAGCAACTGTGCGATGAACTCTATCGTCGATTCGGCTACACAGGATAGCGAAACAGACAAAACATGAGAAGGTTAGCTAGCAAGCTAGACCAAGCGTTTTCACATACCTCACAATGGAGTCCTTCGTTGTCCGCTCATAGCCGCGCTAATCGTGTTAGCAATGCTGATCGTCCGCCCCGTGCTACCATGGGAACTCTCCGTTAGCCAGGTTAACCATTAGAGCTAGCCAGTTAGCAACGGGGTTACTCGATTTCCACTTGCCTTTCTCCGGGGTCATCTGCGAGAAAAGCGCAGTGTCTTCGCGTGTAGCATCCCTGAGCAAACCGGACAGGCCTCGTGGGTGTCCGCTGCTGAAAGGGGGTAGCCACATCCGCTGAAGCAGGTTCGGGAGCCGGAGCTCGCTGGCCTGCTGGAGTTCTTCGTCCGAAGAAGTCCTCTCGCTGAGCTGCTCGCGGCTGCTAGCGTGTTAGCCCCGTTAGCTTAGCAGGTAGCGTGTTGTGCGGTTAGCGTCTGCTAACCGAGCGGCGGAACAACAGAAAGAGAAAAGGCACAGGAGCTGGGGCTGGTCTTCTTAGAATTTTGGGTTTTCGCTTTACCTTCTCAGGGGCCATGGCTGAGAAGAGTCGAGCTCGTTAGCAGTGCTAACGTTGTCCGGACGTCTCATTCGTCGCGTCGCTTTCGCTGGCTAGCCTACAGGGTAGCGGGTAGCGGTTAGCGGATAGCGGTTAGCAGGGTGGCGGTGTGACGCAGTTAGCGCCATCGAGCGAAGCAGCTGCAAAGAGAGAAGCTTTGAGGTTAAGAGAAAAACACTGGACTAGCTTTCGTCAGCCCAGCAATACGCAGGAAATTTCTCTGTACGCTCAGCGTAGGGAGCGAGCTCACCTCTAACGAGCGATGTGTCTACAGAGAAGTCCCACGAAGTTCAGAATTTAAGCGAGGTGAAGGGCAAAAAGAGACCGTTTGGATGGGCGCTCACGTCTTAAGTACCCAGAGGGCGGGGCCTCTGGGGTGACGTTGACGCCCAATGCCGTAAAGGCGTGAATGTATTCCTTCAGGTAATCGCACGGGGGCGCAATTCCCATAGCAATAGTGTTGCACCGAGTGACTGACCGATAAGGGAACAGACGTTTCACTACCATTCAGAACATACACACATTATTTATGTAATAAACGGGTTTAAGTTTTTTTTTTTATACAAGGGATGCTAAACTCATTTGGCCACTGTATCGACAGTGTTTTTTAATGTGCTGCCAGGCAGAATACTCTAGGTTGTCTTCTTTAAAGTTTAGAATAACTTGTTTAGATACAACCTGCACTGACAACAAAAGAAGAGGTGGAGTTCGGCATGTTAATTCACTTCCTAAAATTGGCATTTACAAAAATGCAGTCGTGGTCAAATTTGTTTGTACCTAAACCCAAAAAATGACCCAGGAAACCACCTTCACATGAGCAGGCAAGGGTGGTGTCCCAGGAATACCAGTTCCTCTCATCATAAACAAGCTAGCTCCAGATAGAACGTCATCAAAAGTAAGCATCTGAATGAAACTTCTGTAGTAATACTGTGGTTCATATGGCAGTTTTAAAATAGAAAAAATAAATAGTAATAATAAAATAACACTTTGTCCAATGACCCCTCTTGTCCTTGCTAGTGATCACAACATTCAACCTCACATGGTAAAAACAATCTGAACTAGAAATTTCTAACCAGTTTCAGTTGTTGCTCGTCTGAATTCCCAGCTCTCAACCTTCATTATGCAGCTTTAGAAAGGAAAAACAAAACCAAGCTACAACAGTTAGTTTATATAAAGGCAACAAGAAAGCAAATGTGAAACAGCCACATTGTTAGCAGTCATCTGCAGCTGCCATCAGGGCATGAACTGAGTTATTCCTGAGCAACTCTTGTGTATATTCCTAACAATTGATATCAGAATTATCCATTGAGCAAAGCAGGATGTGCCGCGTCACTGTTATTGTTTGTCACAGACCGACAAGGGCTCGAAATCTGCAGAGCCTGATAAGACGACCGGTCAGACTCTCCATTCACAAATTTCTCATGAGGTCACTCAGCTGTTGGATATTAAAAACCAATGGGTGGCAGTGTGTTTGTTGGAAGGATGGATGTGGATCCTGAGGAGTGGGGATGTTTTTTCTTGCTCTCAATGATAACACCGCTGTTCCTTCCTTTCAAAATTATTGTCGAGCTCCCCCGTTAGCTTTCATATCAAGGAAAAGATGCCAGAGGTACCGTACATCTGCAATAGTTGTTTGTGTGTTGCACTTATCTGTGATGACTGACTCATTCATGAGAGTTGCTGGGCCAGTGAACCACAGCTGGACAGGAAGGAGACCCTGTTAGATTATTGGTGCTCTCACCGGACGCTCATGTTGTTCTCCAGCAGGTTCTGCAGGTGTGTGCTCATGCCATGGAGGGGAACCTACGGTGAAGACAAAGCACAGCCAGAAAAGTCCTGCTGTGACACAATTCTTGAAAACCTAATGAGCAAGCCGCTCAGCCAATTTTAACTCCACTTTGTTACAGAGTCTGTTTTTTATGGGTTTGTTTATGGTCTATTGCATTTTATTAGGTTTATTTGTCTTTTCTGACCCATAATTAACTCGTGTTTTTCATTTTCCTTCAAGTTCCCATGTGTTCCTAGTGCCATCAGATCACCTCTCCTCAATTAAGTGCTTGTATTTCAGTCAGCCTGCCCTGTCCACTCTCAATTCCTTTTATTTGTATAGTGCCAGGGCAGCACGGTGGTCGCAACTGGTGAAGCTGCTGCCTCTCAGCGAGAATGTTGCTGGTTCAAATCCCAGTCCGGGGGTCTTTCTGGGTGGAGTTTGCATGTTCTCTCCGTGAATGCGGTTTCTTCCCACATACCAGGGCGGCCGTGGTGTAGTGGTAATGGCAGTCGTCTCCCGATCGGAAAGTTGGCGGTTCGACTCCCGGGACCCGCACCATGTGTCGTTGTGTCCTTGGGCAAGACACTTAACCCTGAGTTGCTCCCGGTAGGACTGGAAAGCACCTTGCATGGTAGTCTGCCGCCACCGGTTTATGAATGTGTGTAGCATTCAATATATGTGTAGCACTTTGAGATTTTCAGTAATGAAAAGTGCGTTATAAATTGAATTAATTATTATTATTATTATTATTATTATTATTTACCAAAAACATTCATATTAGGCTGACTGGTAACTCTAAATTGTCCCTAGGTGTGAGTGAGAGTGTGCATGGTTGTTTGTCTCATTAGTCTCTATGTGTCCTTGTTATGGACCTACGACCTGTCCAGGGTGTACCCCGCCCCTCGCACAGTGATCGCGGGACATGGGCGCTGATGACCCCCCTTGACCCAAAATTGAAGAAGCGGGTAAAAGATAATGGATGACTCGATGGATGTACAGTGCCGAGTCACAGTAAAAGTTATCTCAGGGCACCGAACAAATGTATTCATATACATAAGAATTCAATTAGTAACATTACTCATCTAATGTAGGTGGGGTAAGGTAGCCCCACTTGTTCCATTTTGTGTTCAGCACAGGTGTATCTACTTATCTTGTCAGCTCAAGCCTTTATATTCAGTCCTTCTCCTCCTTTAGATCAGCTTTGTGCTTTTGGTTTCTTCACCCTAGTCAGTTTTTATTGCCCCTCATGTCCCCTTTATGACCTCCAAGAGTTTATTATAGGTTTTGTGCTGCCAAATCAGACTGTTTCTTTTGTAAAATAAAGACTTGATATTGTATTGAGCTCTTTGTGTTTTGTCTGCATTCTGGGTTCAATCCCCTTAAAAACCTGGATGTCTTTCAAGAGGGTGCTGCTGGACGCCAATGGCCCGCACTCTTCTGCAGCGTCTTGTCATGTGCTAATATCTTCCCTTCGCCTTCATGTTCATAATGAGTCGATGACTCATGGCCAGAGGGGATGGGGGTGAGAGTCAGCAGATGCCTCTATCTATTTGGGTTCTGAGCTATCACTTTCAGTGGCCACCCAGTAACAAACTCCTGTGTGCCCCCCATCCACCCCCCGTCACCAGCTCCCAAACTCATCAAGTCTCCAGAGCCCACACTGTCAATGGTCCCAGTTACATCCAACAAAAGTATAAATTGTAAAGAAAAACAGTAATAAGAATTACAAATGTAAGATATGAACTATTGCCCCTTTCCCATTAGTACCTTTAATACAGGTACAGCACGGTTTGACTTGGCACAGTACGGTACATGTTGTGTTTCTATTATACTTTGGTTGAAGATTATTATTGTTTACATGGCTGATTATTGTTGTTTAATCTGATTGTTGGAAGTAAGGGGCAGATATAATAAGATTTATTCTTCTTTCTGCTACCTTTCATTTTTTTTATATTTTGTACACTATCATTTATGAGATTGTCTTGTATTGTTTCTTTTGTAAAAAAAAAAACAAATTTAATAAACATCATTTATGAGATTGTCTTGTATTGTTTCTTTTGTAAAAAAAAAAAAATGAACAAATTTAATAAACATAAACATAAACATTATACTTTCAGTACCGGTTCCAGTGGGCGGGTTCAAAATTGACGTTACGTGTCTTACCAGCTGGTGGCGGTAATGCTGGTGGTAAAACCCTGAAACAGGTTTCAGAACAGGGCGAGAATTTATTTTGAAGTTTCTGGTAAATTAAAAAGGATATAGATTATTAAAATAATCAAATTAAACAAATATACATACTGTATATAAATCCTGCTAATGAACTTTTAATGAACTTTAGTTCACCATTAAATCTCTGATGGAACAAGATTCTACAAAACCTCTATATTTACAATTTTATAGATGTTCTTCATCTTTTGATGTATTTGCACTCATCATGTCTACTTTAATTGTTTAATTTAGATACCGGTATGTGGTTTGTTTTTTGTTCAGAATTTTTTTATGTTTAGCTTTGCTTTAAAGTTTTGTCTTGTGATTTGTACATCTGTGGGTTAGAAAAAAGTTGAACTAAAGGCTGTAGCTCTTCTTAAACATATTTGAGGAAAATATTCCTGAGAGATCCAATAATTTTGTTTTTTTTTAATGATTTTTCAGCTGAGTTAACCTTAGCAAATTATTTAATAAAGTCATTAAAGTGAAAACAGGATTTCATGATAAAGCCAGCACCGTTTATTTATTTTAATCTTCACTGATAAAAAAAACCCATTATTTTTTATACATAAAATATTTTTTTAATTTGTTTTCATCCTACGTCCCAGAGTCGTCCCGGTCTGCCTGTCTGCCGGGGATTGGGGTTCGGCCTTCATGATCACGCGAGGTCGGGGCCCGGACCCCTGCCTTATGCAAGTCAGCAGCTCGTATGATCCTCCGCGGTGACCAGTGGAGCTCAGAACCTGCAGAGCATGCAAGGCCAACCTGGAGCCCAAGCCCCGAGTCGTCAGCATGGAGAATCTTCCGCAGTGACCAGCGGAGCTCGGAGCTGGGGAGATGATGCCTTGTCCGGCCTGAGGGGGCTCCGAAGCTCCGGTGGAGGACTGGGGGGAGTCGGGTACTGGGGGTGCTCTATCTAGCTCACTCTGAATTTTGTTGTCAGCCACCAAGCACAAAAACACCTGCACTTCAGCATTAGACTACGATGTTGTCGTTATCGTTTTTAAAATCTTAAAAATAGGTCCAATCTCTCTTCAAGTTCGACTTAATGCAAATGGCAGATCTTGATGATGTGAAAAATTTCTCAAAGTCCTACTGACTCCACTCCCTGATCAGTGACCGACAGTATTCTGACGTCACGTTTTGGTGCCGGTGTTATACCATATTCTGTGACCACCGTATATTGTGACCATAGGGGGTGCTGTTGCATTTTTACTTTATACTTTGCAATATCTGATAAATGCTATCATATTCTGTGACCGTCTATATTTTCATAATACTTGTGATTTTCGTGGTCAGATGTTACTTTTCATTCCTTAGAGGAACTAGAGAGTCAGCGGAAACAGTGTGGCTCAAGTATTTAATGTTTTTCTATAAGTTACAGTGTGGTCACAATATCTGATAAGTGCTATCATATTCTGTGACCATCTATATTTCCATAATAGTGATGATATTTGTGATCAGATTTTACTTTTTATTCTTTGGACGAAGGAGAAAGTCAGCCTCCTTCCTCAAAAGAATAAAAATTACATCTGCCCACTAAAATCATGACTATTATGGAAATATAGACAGTCACAGAATATGATAGTGTTTACCAAGTATTGCATAGAATAATGTAAAAATGCAGCAGCGCCCCCTACGGTCACAATATACGATGGTCACAGAATATGGTGTAACACTGGTTTGGCACAGCTGGTACCCCAGAGACAAGGGTACCGGTACTTTAAAAGGTGACCAGTTCTACAAACCGATTTCTACAAACCGTTACTAGTGGAAACCCCTTGGAACCGTGCCGAGCCAAGTCGAACTGTGCGGTACCGTTACTAATGGAAAAGGGGGTATGTAAGATATATGCGAAACTAGTTCAGGGTGTGAAAGCAGACCTTACAGGAAAACACACGCACACATCCTACTGTATGTAAATTGACAAATCACACCTCACACATTGATAGCAGGGACCTGTCAAAGTCTTGTTAGTCTAATTCACAAACGAAGCTCTTCTGTTCTCATCAGGTGAGAAACGTCTGGGAATCAGCTGCAGGGCCGCACCATAAGTTTTAGAAAGTTGAAATCTTAGACCTCCTCCTCTATTTAACGATGGTTTCTCTCGTTTTACATGAACTGCTTCCTTCACACCCCTCTCAAACCACCTGTGCTCTCGGTCCAAAATATGCACATTCTGGTCCTCAAAAGAGTGTCCCTTGTCCGTGAGGTGGAGGTGAACAGCTGAGTTTTGTCCAGAGGTGGAGGCTCTTCTGTGTTGGGACATTCTTCTGTGAAGAGGCTGTTTAGTTTCTCCAATGTATAGGTCTGGACAGTCTTCGCTGCACTGTACTGCATATACTACACCACTCTGTTTGTGTGTGGGGGTTTTGTCCATAGGATGGACCAGCCTCTGTCTGAGAGTCCTGCTGGGTTTGAAATGTACTGGGATGTTGTGTTTGTTGAAAATCCTTCTGAAATTCTCTGAAACTCCAGCCACATAAGGGATGACAATGTTTTTACGTCTGTTCACCTTTTTCTGTTCATTAGTGTGTTTTGTCGATTTCCTCGCTGACTTGACAAAAGCCCAGTTAGGGTATCCACATGTTTGGAGAGATTTTTCAATGTGTTTCTGTTCCTTTTTCTTCCCTTCTGTCTTCGTGGGGATGTGTTCGGCCCGATGCTGTAAAGTTCTGATGACAGAAAGTTTGTGTTCCAGTGGATGGTGAGAGTCAAACAGAAGATACTGGTCTGTGTGGGTTGGTTTTCTGTAAACTTCAATGTTGAGACTGTCCTCTCCCTCCATGTGAACCAAACAGTCCAAAAAAGGCAGCTTGTTGTCGTTTGCATCCTCTCTGGTGAACTTGATGTTGTTATCGACCGAGTTAATGTGTCTGGTGAAAGCTTCCACCTCCCTGGCTTGGATTTTGACCCAGGTATCATCCACATATCTGAACCAGTGGCTTGGAGTTGTTCCCTCATAGGAGTTAAGGGCTCTCTGTTTCACTTCCTCCATGTAGAGGTTGGCAACAATGGGTGACACTGGGGATCCCATGGCACAGCCGTGCTTCTGTCTGTAAAAACTGTAATTGAACTTGAAATAGGTGGTGGAGAGGCAGAGATCCAGCAGGGTGCAGATATGGTCTAGGCTAGGTTGAAGTTGGTCCTTTTGTCCAAATCCTTGTCTTGTAGAAGTCGTTTTTTGACGGTCTCTACCAGTGATGGGAATAACGGAGTTACAAATAAACGGCGTTACAAACGGAGTTCTTTTTTTTTCATTAACGGGTAATCTTAGTAGTTACTATGTCTATCGTTACAACGCCGTTACGTTACAAACACTAAATGGGGGTACGTTACTTTCAGTCTTCCGCGCGCAGGCTCTCGTGCTGTTTGTTTACGTTTTTTCCCCTTGGTGAGGGAGGGTGGAGGGGGAGGAAGCAGAGGGGAGGGAGGGTAGGAGCATAGACGTGGGAGCAGAGGGGAGGGAGGGGCGAAACAACAAGGATGATGCTGATTGGCTAAGGTAGAGTGTCAGGTAGAGGTCAGCCAATCGGTTTTGTTGTTCAGCTCACACACGCTGCTGAAACAGAAGTCTGGCAGCAATGGCGAGTCTGGAGGGAAAGTTGGCGTTTTCAAAGTGGAAATACAGAAATTACTTTACTCTCCTTGAGGTAAAAGGCAAGAACGTGCATGTGAAGTGTACATTATGTCCCGGAGCGTCTACGTCCGTCGTAATCTGATCTGATGAAGCATCAACTGCTCAGGTAATTCAGCTTTTCAGTACTGTTTTAAAAGTACTTCATATTGTGAAAATGGTTCTTTTGTTTTTAAGAAAATTCTTGAAGAACCAGTTGTGTGAGGGTTTGATTTTATTTTACACTACAAAGCACTTATTTTAACTGTTTACTTTTATTTCTAAGAAAACACTTGAACAGTACAGGGTGTACATAGAGCTGAAAACACAATTGTTATATTATTTTGTTAACCTGTATTTTGCAATGAAGAAAAAACTTGAAGTATAGTATGTCAACCAGTCATGTTCTGTTGAGGTGCTGTAATTATTTCTACTTAAAATTCGTAGATATATCTAAACTTAAACCAACCAAACAAACAATAGTTACTTTCCCTGGTAACTAATTACTTTTATAGGTGAGTAATTCAGTTACCAACTCAGTTACTTTTTGGGCGAAGTAACTAGTAACTATAATTAATTACTTTTTTGAAGTAACATTCCCAACACTGGTCTCTACTGCTTCAGAAATGGGTATGCACATGAAAAGAGAAGTCACATCATACAGTAAAGCAAGCACCCCACATAAGTCAAAGTCAAAGTCAAAGTCAACTTTATTGTCAGATCTGCAATATGTACAGTGCAGGACATACACAGGACCGAAATTGCGTTTCTCTCAGTCCCTCGGTGCAACAGTAAACATCTAAACATTGAAACACTGAAACATATAATAATAGACATAAGCATAAAATAGTAAACCTAACACTGTCCTGAGTTTTTTGCATAGTGGTATAAGAGTATGAAAATTTACACCAACTCTAAAACTAAAACATTAAACATTTAATGAACATAATATTGTCCTGAGTTTTTGCATACTAGTATAAAAAAAAAAGAGTATAAAAAGTATAACTAAAATAAACTAAAGGTTTCTAGCATTGACATTTGCAAAGTGGCAAAGCAGCGTATGAGTCAATGTACACAGTATATGTATGAGGTAGTAGTTGATGTTGTTGTAGAGGCAAAAAGTGGCATATGCAGTAAGGCACATTGGGCATCCCTAAATAAGACCGTTCAGAGCACACTGTATATGTACCAGCAGTGGTGTAGATATTAGAGTAGTGTAAATAAATGTAAACAGTAGTAATTACATGTAAGCAGTAGTAATAAAAGTAAACAGTATTAATAAATGTAAACAGAGAATGTAAACAGTATTATGATTATAGGCAGTGATGTAATACAGACATTAGTGCAAGTATGAGAAGTAGTGCAAACTGTATGAGCACATGACCGAGAGTTTAGTGATTAACCCGTTTGATGACACAGAGATCTAGTGTTAAAAACTTTGTGTTGAGTGATAATATGTGAGAAAGTTTTAGTGTTAAGGCAGTTCAAATGGGAGGGGAGGCAGAGCAGGCAGAGTGTTTAGCATTCTGACTGCCTGATGAACAGAGCTGTCTCTCAGTCTGCTGGTTCGAGCCTGGAGACTCCTCAGTCTCCTCCCTGATGGCAGCAGTCTGAAGCAGCTGTGTAGTGGGTGTGTGGGATCACCTGCCATGCGGCATAAGAAGGTGACCTCACCTTATCTTTAAGGCTGAGCCTGGCCACACAACAAAGGAAACTCATTTCAACTGATGGTATAAGGAATCTTCATATCACAAAACTGTTTGGCAAATTACATGCAAAGAGGAGCCCCCCTTTAATCCATGTTCATAAATCTGCAGTCAAGACAATGTTTTTTTTTTTTTTTCAACAATGTACATTTTCATAAACTCGTTCTTATGGAATCACTGTAGGTTTGGCGTAGGACAGCAGCGTTGTTGTGAATGCATGTCATTTCCCATTTTAAATCCTGTGGTCAGTTCATCACACAAACCATCTGTAATCCAAATATCACACAATTAAGACACAATGTCGGTTTACCTTTACCCCTACTTTCAATGCCACTATAATATAAACAGTAAGCACAGGAAAAAGAACTGAATTGCAATGAAATCAACTATAACCACCAATCACAGAAGATTGTTCCTCTACTCCAGTTTCCAGTGTAATAATCCTACCGTTAGTCTTCTTACATTCCAGTAGCTGCATCATTATGGTGTGAGATAAATGAGATCTCAGAAGGATCAACCCTCATAAGGCAACCGGACCAGACAACATCCCAGGGAAAGTTCTGAAGGAATGTGCGGACCAGCTCTGTGAGGTGCTGGCTGACATCTTCACCACCTCACTTGCACTGGAGTCAGTTCCCACCTGCCTGAAGACCGCCACCATCATCCCAGTTCCAAAGAGCTCCACAGTGACTGGTCTGAATGACTATAGACCAGTGGCCCTCACCCCGATAGTCGCTAAATGTTTTGAGAAACTGGTCATGTCCCACATCAAGACAACCGTCAACATCAACGAGGACCCTCATCAGTATGCATACCGCGAGAACCGATCAACAGAGGATGCCATCTCCTCTGTGGTCCACATTGCTCTCACCCACCTGGATCAGAAGGACTCATACGTGCATATGCTCTTTGTGGACTTCACATCTGCCTTCAACACCATGATCCCCCAAACTCTGATAGACAAACTATCCACACTTGGACTAAGCCCCTCCGTTTGTAACTGGGTCTTAGACTTCTTAACAAACAGACCACAGTCCGTGAAGATCCACAACTTCTCCTCCTCCACCATAACCCTCAGCACTGGCTCTCCTCAAGGATGTGTGCTGAGCCCTCTTCTGTTCACTCTGCTCACATATGATTGTACAGCCACACATCCAGGCTGTCATATTGTTAAGTTTGCAGATGATACAGCGGTGGTGGGATGCATCACAAACAATGATGAGTCCAGCTACAGACAGGAGGTGGAACACCTGGAGAGCTGGTGCAAAGAGAATAACCTTCACTTCACATGAATGTGAAGAAGACAAAGGAGATGATTGTGGACTTCAGAAGGAACAAACACACCCACACCCCACTGAACATAAGTGGATCTGCAG
>JBBPBX010053173.1:0-23939 GCA_038048925.1 Garcialebias charrua | reverse complement strand
TAAACCCATCTGAGACCCGTCAGACACACGAGGGGAGGATCAAATAGGGAAATGTTACAGAAAGAAACCAAGGCCCCGCCCACATGGGAAGATTTTCTAAATACCTTAACATATTTTATTGTTTCAGCCTAGCATCAATACAGAAACTGTATTTTGGGAACCATAAAATAGCATGTTTTACAAACAGGAGTGAATCCACTCTCATGTTTTCATGTAGACGGCCAAAACAATGTGCTGAAAACTGAAGTCATAGATCATCCACCAGTTACAGATCCTAGCACCAGTTACAGATCCTAGCACCAGTTACAGATCCTAACACCAGTTACAGATCCTAGCACCAGTTACAGATCCTAGCACCAGTTACAGATCCTAGCACCAGTTACAGATCCTAGCACCAGTTACAGATCCTAACCCAAGACCCCAAGTGGACCAACAACAACAGAATCTGTTAGTGTTTTGCAGAAACCAGTATCTCAGTTAAAACTAAACCATTTTACTGTATGAACAAACAAGCAGAGCAAAACTCTCACTACACAAAATCATCTGAGGAGATGTTTGCATCACATTCACTGTGAACAATACAGCAACAAATGTTGCAAAAAATAACTACAGTATATATAAAGTACAGCTTTATAAAAAGTGTATCATGTTCTACATATCTGTCACCACTGAGACCTTGACTCTACAATGTTTCCATTTCTCAAGCTTCTTGTAGCAAGTGACTAATATCAGGAAGAAGACCATCGCTGCCTTCTTCTCTTGCTTGTTGACCACCACGTCTGATTGGTTAGCCATTCATTCAACTTTTATTTATACAGGTTAATCCCATTGAGCCTCGGGGACTCATTTATATGAGAGACCTGGGACCTGAGCCATCATCTGGATCTGGAAGTCTCTCAGTTTCTTAGCCCTGCCATTCTCCACCAACCTTGGGAGTCTCTCAATCTGACTGTGGGACCTCCAGTCCATTCTCAGCACAGATGTTCTTGTATATTATTCCAGCCCCTTGGTTATAGAATTCCATGTATGCGTTGCCTTTCTGGGTCTTACACCCTGCTATGATGTGTTGGACAGTCTTAGAGGCATCTTTGTACAGCCTGCATCTGGCGTCTTGTCTTGTATTAGTATGGTATGGTAGACCTCAGCTTCTATTGCTCTTGTTGCCATGGTTAGTGTCTCTGTGCTGTCCTTCAGTCCAGCTTTCTCTAGCCACTGGTAGGATTTGTTGAGATCAGCCACTTCCTCAATCTGTCGGTGGTACATGCCTTATCTTTCCATGATGGCTCCTCTTGTTCCTCCTCTTCCACAGTGGGTTTCTGCAGCTGCCTGAAACATTCACTTATCATTAACCCAGCCTTTCCTCCCAGTACTCCATAACTTTGGGTTGGGTTACGTCATTTTAATTGATGCAAGGTGATAAAGCATTTCATAGCTTGCAGTGATAACAAATGACTTAATCTGGTCACATTAAAAAGTACTGGAGTAAATACTCAAACTAGTACTAGTAGATCACGGAGGAGTACTCCAGGATCTTAATCTGGTCACATTAAAAAGTACTGGAGTAAATACTCAAACTAGTACTAGTAGATCACGGAGGAGTACTCCAGGATCTTATTTGTTCGTCTTGTATAGCGGCTCAGACACTCACTAGTCCTCTGCCTCCCTCCTTTAGTGTATAGTCCCAGCATGATGGACTTGGGGTGAAACCGTCCATGCATTGTGAGGAGCTTCCAAGTCTTGATGTCAGTGGCTTCTAACTTCTCCTTTGGCCAGGATATTATATCAGCTGAGTGTCTGATGATTGACACTATGCTCAGACTTTGTTTTTGTCATTCAGCTGGCTCTTTAGGACCTGCTTCAGTCCTCTAAGTTCTTGTTTGTGACAACTTCTTTGTAGCCATATCATGGTTATCATCTGCCAATGTTGCCTTCAGGTAGCTCAACCCCATCAATTGTGATCACATTGCCTCTCTTGCATACCATTCTACCACATTAATCCAGCCAGAATGACATTCCAATATCTTTGCTCAGAAAATGTCAGAGAGCAGGTTTCAGATTGACCTTCAGTCAGCTGAATGAGAATTTGAGTCAGCTGTGTGTAAGCCCCGTCACCATCACACTAACACATCAGGACAGTCTGGTGCTCAGCAGAACCAGTCTGTCAGTTTGGGTCTTTTTACTGTGGTTTTCTGAGGTTAGTCTGGGCCTACTTCTTGCTGCAGTTTTGTTGTTTACCTGGATGAGCAGCTGTTGCTTTGATGCGTTTGTGTTGGCAAAATCAGAGGTCAGAGATGAGCGCCGTGAGAAGGTGGTGGCAGGCAGAGACAAGAAGGAACCTTCGTCTTCACCATCACTCAGCAGAAAGTCCATTGAACTTGCTGTGAAACCATGAAAGGGACAGAAAGAACAAAAAACACTCATATTCTGAACACAATGGTGAGTGGTGCCAAAGCAGCTGCTGTCTGAAAATCCAACATCCATCATCGTTCTGCTATAAAGTCCAACACAAAACTGGGACTCACTTTTGTTATTACCAGCCTTTCTTAAAGAATGCATATCGCCCACAGCCTTTATGCCAGAAGCAGTTTTGGGTAATTTAGAAGCCAACATAACTAAAGTTCCTGAGTCAGTGGTTGGCCCATGGTGAGCAAACCTTTTTTTGAGAAGCAGAAAGGGGAGGGGAAGTACACAGCAGCACTTTAGGTAGAAATGCAGAGTAAAACGTAAGCTTCAGACAACATCTGTATGAAAATGACAAGTTTGATAAAATAACTTCTTGACCTGTGAGTGGCAGAAGGTTCTGATGGTCACATATTTTCATTTGTATCTTTTTGCAGCATTTTATGGAGGCAACATGATAAATTAAAAAGAGCCTTCGCTTCCTGTTTGGAAGAGAAAACTCTCTGGTACAATGGAAGTCAATGAGTTGCAGTAAGTGACCTCTGAAAACCATTAGTCCTACAGCAGACAGTGAAATAACAATGCCTTTATTTGGATGATACATTGTACAGGAAGTGTACTCTTGTAAAGTTTAGATTTTAAGTTAAACATTCGGGGGGAAAATCTCCAAAAAAACCTGTCCAACTTAACTTGTGACTATGTAGAAACTAAAAGATCAGAAAACAGCAAAGCAGTCATGTACTGTACAGCCCAAATTTCTGTGTCCTGTTGAACTTTGAATGATGGTTCTGTGAAGTGCGTCTGAGCTGTGGACCTCAAACAGAGCTGGATTTTACCACCTCTACTATATCCCACTGATGATGTCGAGATTTTTTAGCAGGTTTTTAGCTACTGTAATTTCTGGACTATAAGCCACTACTTTTTCACAGGCTTTGAAGCAGTGCCTTCTTATTTAATGCTGGGGCTAATTTATGGATTATTTTAATTTTTTTGACGGGCTAACGAGCTTCATGCCGCCAAAACATTTGGCCTCGTCACACCTGGGTGCTCACATACCGTAGCTGCCCAATACATGCCTCTCTTCAGGTGACTCCTCATGGCTCAATGAGTGTATCTGTATGAATAAAAGGTCAAACAAAATCTGACCAATGAAATTACTGAACAGGTCACAGTGAATGAAATCAAGATTCATTGGTCTGGAGGGCATTCTCTTCTCCCCTCCCCGTTGTACCCACAGTGGGTGGGGGCGCAGTGCGCAGGAGGAAGATAAAGATATCAATCAATGACTTTCTGGTAGGCTACTGTATTTAAAAAATATATATATTTTACCAGCCATGTTATAGGCACTGTTCAAGAAAGAAAATTTTCTGTATGTATTTGTGTTTGCAACTGGTACACATTGTAGCATTCTGCTGTGGTTGACTGCCAGTCACTTGGCCTCAGAGAGGGATTATGGGTACTTTATGTTCATTGTTAATCGTTTCGGTTAGAGGTTTAGCATTGTTCTTTTAGTGATTAGTCTGATCTTGTTTATGTGTTCATTATGTGTTAGTTTGTGTTACACCATTCAACAGAGTAACCATGAGTGAGGGAGGTAGTTGTCATAAAGACCTGAGGGGTTCACTCTGTCTGTGTTGAATAGGCAAATCTTCTTCTTTCAGTTTTTTCCTCTTCAGGTTCTCCACAGAGTCACCCTCCTCCATCTCATGCTGTCCTCTGCATCCTCTGTCCTCACTCCAACTACCTCCATGTCCTCTCTAACTGCATCCATATATCTCCTCGTTGTCTGTTTCCTGGCAGCTGCATTTCTAACATCCTTCTACCAATATACCCACTGTCCATCCTCTGGACATGTCCAAACCACTGTCCCTCCTCTGGACATATCTAAGCCATCTCAGTCTGGTCTCTCTAACTTTATCTCCCAGTTGTTCCACCTGCGCTGTACCTCTGATGATCTCATTCCTAATCTTATCATCCTTGTCACTCCTAAGGAGAACCTCAACATCTTCATTTCTGTCACTTCCAGTTCTTTCTCCTGCCTTTTTGTCCATGTCTCTGTCTACAGACCATACAACAAAACTGATCCTTGATGCACTCCCACCTCCACCTTAAAGATATCTGTCACTCCTACAGCAAATCTCACCAATGTCCTCATACATGTCCTGTACCAGTCTAACATACTTTTCTGACCCTCCAGATTTCCTCATTCAATACCACACCTCCTCTCTTGGTACTCTGTCATATGCTTTTTCTAAATCCACAAAGGAGTTCTTTCTCACCGTCTCTGTACTTCTCCATCAGCATCCCCAAAGCAAAGATGTAATCTGTGGTGCTTTTTTTAGCATGAAATCATACTGCTGCTCACCTCTTATCTAAGTCTTGCTTCCACAACTATCTCCCAGATCTTCAGTGTGTGACTCATCAACTTAATTCCTCTGTAGTTGCTACAACTCTGTACATCACCCTTGTTCTTAAAAATGGGCACCAGCACACTTCTTCTCCATTCCTCAGGCATTTTCTCACCCTCAAATATGACATTGAATATTTGAGTCAAAAAACTCACTGCCATCTCTTCAAGACATTTCCAAACCTCCACTGGTATGTCATCAGGTCCTACTGCATGGAGTTGCATTCAGGCCTAAAAAAATCCAACCTGGCCTTGAGCCCATAGGCATTTTGTCTAAGCCTGACCCAACTAGACTAATTAATTGTAATTAGAGGCCTGAACCCCCCTCCCCCAAAACTGTTTTTTTTTTATTAAGCTTTTACTGCTTTTGTATGCAAATCAGTTTGACATGATAGTTTAAAAAACTTGTTTCAAAGAAAGGAAGATATAAGATTTCTTGTTCATCAACAAGTCACCAAATGGATGCATACAAAAAGAACAGCCTAAAAAATTCAACTCTAAAGATAGGCTATTCTACAGATGAACAAAAATATTTTTAAGCAAAATTATTTGGAAAAATATATAACAAGGTTATTTGAATTGAACATGCTGCTCGCTTCGGCTTTTGTAGACATGACAGATACAGCAAGGTGCGGAGCGGGACAAGCGCAGCCGATGATCCATTGGGAGCTTAACGGGACTTTTTCTTTACCTCTTTCAACCGGGTGGTCGGACCTGAGCGTGCACCTGACGCACATCAGCTGGTTTCACTGTGTTGGCTTTGTAGAGTGAGTGCTCCCGTACGGGCCACCATTATGTAACTGAACACCGAGCGGTGCCAATTATATTTAAAGTCCAACACCCACCATGTTTTCAAATTGCATCGCCATTAATATTTATTAGTTTATTTAAAAATAATACAGGAGCGTTTATTTATATTGTAGAGAAATAACGCTAAATGTGTTATTTCATGATTTATAGCAGATTTTAGCAGAAGCTCCAGGAAAAATCTGCTCCTCTCCATATATGGGCATTCACATGGGCATTCACGTCACTAAAGTGACCGCCTTGGAGTTACAGGCGGAGTTATAATAAGCATTCATCAACTTCCATGACCGTTGCTCTGAGCGAGGAAAAAAAAAAGCGAAGCATTTTTAAATATTCCCTAAAGCTGCTTGTTGTGGAATTGTCCGCTTCGTGGACAATTGTCCGCTTCGTGGACAATTTTTTCCACGAAGCGGACCGGGCCAGGAGAAGCGGCCTGCCCCTCTGACAAGCACGCTGTTGGATACATGATGGACTCCTGGGGACAGTGGCAACCTATGTGTTTGACCGTCTTGTCTGTCGAAGACGTGGAAGATTTGTGGATTATTGGGATATTAGTAGCAGCTGCTCTGTTTTTTGGCGTGAGCGGAGCTGTCTGTTACTGGAAGTTCAGGAAGATTTCGGCAGCTATCGGCGCACTGGCCAAACTTCCTGATCAGCAAGAGTCTCTGATCCGGGCTGTGAGCTCCTCAACCCAGCTGTTGTACGAGCTGAACCGCACAATGGGAGCGGTAGACCACCGTGGACCTGCGGTGCGCTTTGGAACTCGTTTACAGCCGCCCGGCGTTAATCAGGGCACGGATGGAGGTTTGTAGCCTCGGAAACTCATTTGATTCGGCGATTTTGGACCTGAACAGCACCTGGACTCTGGAAGGCTGCAGTCAAAAAGAACACTGTGGCCTGGATTGAAGATAAACAAAAGAACTATCTAATCTAGTTTCTGCGCGACCTTGGAAAAGAAGAAGGCTGTTGGGAACTATTCTCCTGGAGTGAAGCTGAGAGACACTGCTGACCCCCTCCCCCTCCCTCCCCAGAGGTCCCTGGGAGTGTGCTCAGAGGCGCCGAGCTTAACATCTGCTGAACTGTGTTATCTGAAGTGCTGCTCACAGACTCTTTGATCTCCTTGCATGTCGTCAAATCTGCAACAATGTCTTGTCTGGCTGTGCTTATGCTGATAGAGTTTTTGGGACTTTATCATAGAGTGTCTTAAGGCAATCTTTGATAGATTCTTTTTTTGAATATCACAAATGATACCTATTGTGTTTTTCCTTTTTCCATATCTGTTTGACCTTCATCCGGAGACGGATGAGCGCGGCCGCGCAGAAGAACATGTAATGTGTTTGGAAATGCTGCAGCTTGCATACTCTTCCCTCTTCCGGACGACTGTGCTACATAATCACGTTGTATTACGGTGCAATGTTAATAAATAAATCTCTTATCTCTCTTATCTCTTATCTTGATTAATCCTGCTGTCGCTCACTGATGTCTATATTCTGAGCGAGCATCCACGTAGACATACTAGTTTAATTTGCTTGATCGCGACAAATTAATTCATTTCCGCATCGGCTTTTTATTCTCTCCCCCCGTGACCAGACAGGTCGGGAGTACAGAAAAGGCAGCCGCGCAACGGAGCTCTGCGCACGTGCTCCCCCGTGCTCCCCGCAACAAGTCTGGGACGGAGCAGAGCCCTGACACGCATTCGGAACTTCAAAGGTGACCAGCGGAACGAGGAGCCAGAGACGCACGGCTTGCTCCTCTGGGCAGAATGAGAGCAGCAACGGTCCGCAGCGGTGTTATAAAATAAATAATAAATAAAATCAGAGCGCTGGTCCATATGTACACACAAATGCACCAGGAAATATGCAGTTTTATCTCCCACTCTCATAAACCTCCATGGAAACTCACTCCTGCCTTCTGCCTTCTGGGTGGAGACGTAACAAAAGTCACATGACACTTCGGCACTCTTCGGCCGAGTTTCCGGATTCATTCGGGACTGTTTTTTTTTTTTTTTTTTTAACCCTCGCCTGGCCCAAATGCAAAAATGAAAATAGACATCATATTAAATTACAGTAATTGTCCTATATGGTGAATTGTTACTGTCATGGTGGGTGTTGTCCTTTAAGGGATATAATACTTGTCAGCTTGCTGACCAGCACAATATTCCAGAAGAAGTTGGAACAGACTTGATCTGACCCAAATTCATTCGCGAGTTCACCCTTTTTCCGGATTAAATTGCTTTAAAGTGATTCGACAAATGTAATTTCACGAGAGACGTCAACTTATGTTGGTCCACCAAAAGATAGACCTTTTATTGAGACAATCTTAAAAGTACATTAAACATTGTATCGAGATTAGTTCTGATTTAATAACTACTGTAGAAAAAAATTCAAATTAAACAAACAGACAGAGTCTAACTCCTGTTGGCACATTTACTTAAAAGATTAACGACTTAAGAAAAATAAGAATAAGAGGAAGTATTAGAATGAAAGCTAAGTTTAAAGGAAGTTAATTATTTTGAAATGACAGGGTGACACTTTCCCGAACAGGTCCAGCTAGACTTCTCACCCGTTCAGCATACAATCAACGCCTCATTACCTGATGACGATATGTCTCTGGAGATAAGAGCAATGAAGTTTTGTGGACACTAACGGACTTTGTTGTCCAGTTGACGTCCAGTTGACTTCCGCGCGTGTATGGCTGACAGACGAGCAGAAGTGCGCTTTTTCCGGCAGGAACAGAGCCAGCTCCTGACTGAGTTTCAAAATAAAACTTTCCAGAAAACAAATTCTTTCAGAAAGGAGTGAGTGAGTCACAGTAAGGCTTTACTGTAACTCTGCTGAGAAACGTAGGTCTAATTGACACAATGACCACCACGTTTCCAGCTTTTTCCAGAGGAGAAAACCAGTTGTTGAGTTAGTGGTCCCTCTTTGCACTAAAGTCCAAATGGGAAGTAAGACTTTATATGGAGGGCGGAGTCTGCCCACCTCCTGAATGGCTACTGGCTGGTTTAACAAAATAAACAAATGAGTTTCAGCTCCCACAGTCGGAGAAGATCTCTGAAGGACAGTATGAAAACTTGTTTATAGAATCGGTCAGATGGTCGCTTGTTGGTACAGAGAATATTATGGCTACTTCGCAGACAACACAAAAGAAGTTGCAAGTTAAAAGTTTACCCTGAACTGTGCCATAATATTAAAGCATGCTTGTTCTGCAGAAATAAACCAGCAGAAGGGTCAAACTCATGCAAGTAACAGATCATCATTAAATGACAAAAGTATACTGTTGATCAATTCTGAATTAACACACATTAAAAGAAAGTTCTTTCTGATTGATTGGTGTCCATTAATTCAAAATAATTGTAACAAAATAGTGTCCACTTGTCTTCTTCAGAGCTCAAGAAAAGTGTAACACTCAGAGTTTCAGAGAGATGTAAAGAGGTTTAAATCCAATACGGACATGAGAGTGCTGTATCCCTACACTCCCATTCTTAACTTTAGTTTAATACTTTCCATCTCCATTATGTTGCTTGCTGTGGGGTCAATAGCAAATCCTCAGATGTGTGATAAAAGCAGGGTGGGCGGGGCCACATGCGCAATTGTTGGTATGCAATGCGCCAGCGCTACTTTGAATTTCTTTTCAGTCTGATGAACTTCTGCACTCTATTGTCTTTTTGTCCTCATTCTCAATATAGAAACTTAACTGCCTCCTCCTCAACAAGTAGATTAACACATTTTTATATCATGCATTCTTATTTAGTTTTCTTTGTGCTGTATGAGTCATAAAACCGCAACAAAAGCCCGAGACTAACCCGGCCCGCCCATCAAGCACATAATTTTGGCCCGACCCGACCACCCGGCCCTAATTTCAGGTCGGGTCAGGTCTGGCATTAGCCTGGTTAAAACCAGACCCTTGTCCTTCACTTCGCTTCGTACTATGGTCTGGACTTTCTGTTATAGAGAACCGATTCTTGCTAGAGGCGTGGCCTCTGCTGAGGAACAAAATCATTGGATCTTGGAAAAAATTTGAACAGGGAAAAGCATTCTGCTCCCTCCCCCTCAGAGCCATATATGGTCTGCTTCCCCTGCTCTGGTGAACTTGACATCAGCTCCGCCTCCTGCTGCATTTTCTCTTGCTGCCGCTGCATATTCTGTGTTTATATGTTAATAAAACGTTCTAAAAAAATAAAATAAAACCATGGAGCTCTGGTCCAGCACACCAGAAGACCAGAAAATCTGCAGGGACTCGGGCAGCAACGTAAAACCCGAGTTTAATTCTCTCGTGAGTGACAACCTGAGGCATTTCCTCATTCAACTCAGCGGAGGGAGAGGAGGAGGAGGGAGGAGGGAGCGATCACTTGACTTTTGGCAAAAAAACAAAAGAAAACTCCAGATAAGGGATTAAGAAGGGGAATTTAATACATTTGTGTCACATATAAAACAGTCCTGCATCGCTTTGAATGAGAACATGCGGATGCTCGCTGGCTGCGCGCTGGGACAGGTGGGGGTGTGGGTTAGGGGCCAAAAACTCTGCCCCTTCTGTTCTCTGATTGGTCCGGTCAAAAATCTACCGGAGAAATCCTTCTCTATGGGAGAAGTCCCAGACGGAGCAGTGAAGGGAAAACAGAATTGAGCGGAGCTGCGTAAGAAGGCGAGAGCCAGGTTAGTCTGGCATGGGCTCGGGTCAGAAATCA
Organism: Garcialebias charrua; assembly: GCA_038048925.1. Taxonomy (NCBI): domain Eukaryota; kingdom Metazoa; phylum Chordata; class Actinopteri; order Cyprinodontiformes; family Rivulidae; genus Garcialebias; species Garcialebias charrua. The sequence goes on along the minus strand of JBBPBX010053173.1, from coordinate 13,638 downwards.
CAACTCTGCTACTGCCTTCTCCTTCATTCTTTTCAGAGCTTTCCAGCCTTCACCCTCACTAATCTTTCCCGCTTCCTGGTCTACAGTTTCCATGACCTCTACTCTTTCATTTTCTTCATTCATTAGCTCCTCAAAGTACTCCTTCCAGTGTTTGGCAGCACGACGGCTCAGTGGTTAGCACTGTTGCCTCATAGCAAGAAGGTCCTGGGTTCAATCCCCAGTTGGAGTCTTTCTGTGTGGAGTTTGCGTTTTCTTCTCATGCTTGTGAGTTTTCTCCGAGTACCGGTACTCTGGTTTTCTCCCACAAACCAAAAACATGCATGTTAGGCTGCCTCCAAGCCCAGGCCTTCCTTGCAAAATAGATCTGTGATCTCAATGGGATTTGCCTGGTTAAATAAACATTAATAAATAAATTGAACAGTCAAATAAAGTCTATAAATCATCATCTGGTGGTTGATTCTTGATCTACAACAACAGCTGCACATCTCTCTCAGTTGGTGTTTGCTGCCATGCTACAGTATTTAATTAAAAGTTTAATAAGATTGTTGTGTAAATAACTCGTTACAACTTGGACACCCGAGGTTTATAGACAAGCAAGGCCTAGATATGCACAAATGATATGCACAAATTTTATTTTATTTTGGGCATGGCTTATATTCAGGTGCACTTAAGGTAAAATTGTCCACGAATTACCACGTTCTGTTACCAAAAGTAAGAACACACTTCCTGATGGAGCTATGTGTTGTGATGCGTTTAACTTTTGTCCAAAGCTACAGGAGGAGTAGCAATACAGAAACAGTGTTGGAACCACAAGAATACTGAGCAAATTATATAAATATTATTAATAATAATAATAAAGTACCTGTGCTCCAATGTTTCTATTTTAGTGTTAATATAAAAACAGGGCCTGCATTTAAACCCCAGCTTGTATGTTTCTTTGAAGGCTGACTCAGTTTTAGTTCATGTGACTGAACAAACAGCTGAACCCTAAAGTAAACTGCCTGCTAACAGTACTGTACCCAAGTTCCTGTGTTTTAACTACAACCAAACTCCTTTCAGAGGTTTGTTTCTCCTTAAAGATGTTCTGAAGGAACAGCATCCTCCAAATAAATGTGACACGATGAGTAAAATGTTCTGTAAATGACCAGTTGTTACAGAGTCATCTGAATCAAGGCTCAGCACAGTCCAGTCCTCCTGATCGCCACAGAAACCAGATAAGAGCCGCTGACACATTAACCTGCTCAGACTGTGTTTCTGTGTGTCAACACGAGGGTTGGCGTGCACGAGGCCCGAGAACAATCCTTACTCTGTCAGGAAATAAATCTCAGCATTAAGCAGACTTAACTCACAGAAATATGTGAGGTTCCACCTCAGAGAACTCGTTCCCATGCTTTAACCCAGATCCCACGAGCCTCTGAACGTCTGAACCAAACGCGCCAAGTTTTCTGCTGCATTGCTCTTAAAGCACCATGTTCTGATTTTTACTGATGAGCTCAAACTCCTCACGCTCAGGTAATGTGTGATCCGATTTATGATCAAAATGACTGCAACATTGAATGCCTCACATCAGGACATCCGTTTTATTGTCAGATAGGGGTGTGAATCTCTCAGTGTCTGGAGAATCGATTCGATTCAGATTTTTGATGCACAGATTCGATTAAAAATCGATTTTCGATTCTAAAATGATTTTCATTCCAGGATCGATTTTCGATTCAGAATCAATTTTCGATTCTGAAACGATTTTTGATTCTGAAACAATTTTCAATTGAAATCATGAAAATATTAAACAATAATGTAAACAAATAAAACATTTATTTAAAACAATAATGTATGCTTGTAGCAAACATTAATACAGTAATGTCAAATAATACAGTATAAATACAGCAGATGGGTATATGAATAGAATGCAGCAGCTTTAATCGGGTCCTGGAGGTCACTGGTGTCTATATCCAGCAGTCACTGTGCGAGAGGCAGGGGACACCCTGGACATGTCTCCAGTCCATCACAAATAATTCAAAATACAAACGTAAACAAAGATTTCAGCATAAACATTTAACTCAAAATAAAATAGACTTCAAAATCATATTGCATTCATCCATGTTTCAAATGTGTATGGATGGATTTTGTTTAAAAGATTTGTTTGGTAAATCTTTTCAACAAAAGCATCTATCCATCATCTTTACCCGCTTTATCCTTATCGGGTCCTGGAGGTCACTGGTTCGGGTCAGATTTCTTCTTCTTTCTGCCACCTTTCATTTTATGTATTCTTTCATATACTATGAGATATGGTTTTATTTTCTTTATCTTTTGGGTTTTAATGTAAAAAATATATATAATAAATTTGATTTGGGAGCTTTTAGAATAGATTCTGAATCGCCAGGACTAAGAATCTCGATTCTTTAAATAAATAAAAAATCAAATTTTTTCCTGCACCCCTATTGTCAGACAACATCTAAAAAATGAATGTTTCTTCAAGCTCAGAGTTAGATTAACTTCCTTCCACCAAGGTTGACCTCAAGGTTTGTCCTAAAGATCCACAAAAGTTGGAGCTGCCTTTTCTAAACCCCACCAAGCCATCACCATAATCATAATTATCATTACCACTGATATTCATCTTTTCTCTGCTGCTCCCTAAAGGGTCTCTAGAGCAGATCATCTGCCTCCATCTCCCAGCATCCTCCTGCATCGCTCCAACTCTCTGCAGATCCTCCTTCTCTACATTCACCAACCTTCTCAGTGGTTCTCCTCTCATCAGCTCCATATTCAACGTCCTTTGTCCAACATGTCTGCTGTCCCTCTTCTGCACACATCCAAACCAGCTGTGCCTTCAACCTCGTCTCCAACCCTGATCCGTCCCTCTGTGCTTCTGTAGCTCCACAAAGACAGGGCGCTGCTCCTTTGGACCTTCTCTGAACTTGTCCATGTGTAGTGAAACCATCCTGCTGCTCACTAACAAACACCTCACTTCTTTACCTGCTTCAACACCTTCATCCAACAACTTATGACTATCATTTTACTCTTTCATCCCACTGTAGTTACTGCAGCTCTACACGCCCACTGGTTCTTGAACACTGGTTCTTGAACACATCTTCCTGCCTCCAGTGTTAACTTCTCTCCATTGGCTCCTTGTCAAATTCAGAAGAGTCTTTAAAATCATAATTCTAATGCAAAGCTCTGAACAAGCAAGCTCCATCTTATATTAAAAACCAGCTGAAGCTCACTGGTCAGAGCTGTGGTCTTGTAATCCTGAGGTTAAAGGTTTGAGTCCAGCTTGCATCAGAATGAGCATCCAGTGTAAAACAAGTTGCCAAATCTGCCGTGGGAGGTGGATTGCTTCTGCAGATGTTGCGGTGTGGGGCATCTGAAAAAGGGGGAAATGTGTTCTATATTTCCCAAACAGAGGACTTTACTCTCGGATGGCAGGTTTATTTGTGGTTCCTAGATTTTCTAAAAGTAGAACAGAAGGCAAAGCTTTCAGTTATGTTGATGAACCAATGTCCAGTTTCTGTGTGTGAGGCTAACACATTGTCTACTTTTGATTAGGATTAGGCTTATTAGGCTTTGATTAGGCTTAGGTCCAGTTTGATCAATCCTATAGTTAGGGTTGGCTCGGGTTTACTCAGCTTTCTTTTAGTTATGCTGCTAAAGGCTTAGACTGCTGGAGGACCAACTGACCACATGTCCTCACTCTGTTGCCGTCTTCATCCATTCTCTCTGTTTGTAATTATTTCTATCAACATGCTTTTGTCTTAATTTCCATACAAACTACACTTGGACCAGATGTTGTGTTTGTCTATTTACTGTGCTCACCAACTTCAGCCAGATGAAGCAAAAGGCTGACTATGGTTCTGGTTCTGCTGGAGGTTTCTTCCTTTTAAAAAGTTATTCCTTTCCACTGTCACCAGTGTGCTGCTTAGTATGGACAGTAGCAGCAAAATGGAGATTCAACTCAATGTAGTGAGATAGACCCCTCATCTCTGACCTGGGTTTGCACCTTTTCACATCTCTCTGAAACTCTGAGTGGTACACTGCTCCTGAGGCTCTCAAGGAGACAAGTGGACACTATTTTATTACATTATTTTGAATCAAAACACAATAAGTCATAAGAGACTCTCTTATTCCTCTATTTTTGTGTTAATGAATAACCTTGTGTTACTTGTATAAGCATTATTGAATTCAATGTTTGATAGTCAGACTGTTTAATTCAAACTGTTTAATTCAAGTTGGAAATCCAATGTTATTTCAAAATGATGGTCACTTCTTCATATGATGAATCAAATGGTGAAAGTGAATTAATATGCCAGACTGAACTCCTCAGTTTGTTAGAAGTTAGAATACAGTTTTAATCAGTTGTTTTATGAAGCTGGCTCTAGTCAATCGGTTTCTCTCTCTTCATTATAAACAACTTCTTCTCTGTTCTAAAAAACTGATCTTCTATCCGAGTGACCTTCATGCACCAACTCTTCCACTGGTTCGTTTGGAACAATCGGGGAAGAAAAAGTCTGATCACAGATCCTTTCTAAATGTTCTAAGCTGTAGCTGGAACTGTCAGAGTTTGCTGTAGTAAACCTCAAGCCATGAGGTTCCCCAAAGAGCTGAATGAACGCCAGTCACACGCTAAGGACACGTCATTCAGTTAAAGACATGCCAAGTTATAAGTCATCTTCAAGAGCTGGAAAGCTCCATCTGAATGAATTTTCCTCCAAGGAAAGTTTTATTCTAAAAAGCCAACCAGGATGTGCGTTACTACGGTCAGAGTCTTGGCACATGTCTGGAGACGCTGAAGAACGGTAAACGAACTGACCAACTGGACCGAGGGAGACTGACCGTCTTCACGAGGTAACAAAGTCGTCAAATAATTTTGCCAAGTCGTACCAACGTGTAGCAGAGATCGGCCGGAGAGCTGCCATGTTTCTGGTTAAAACACGTCAAGATAATGCCTCTCCTCATCCTTCATTTTCCTCATCCTCCATTTTCTCTTCACTGAAACTTTCTTATCTTAAGTAACTAAACTTTAAGGTATTGTGCCAACAGAGATATAAGTTATTAACACCCATAACTTGTGTTCTGTTGTTCCTATGAAATTACGGACGCGTGTTTCATCTATGCTGAAGTTAGTTATAGGAAATTTCGATCGATCCAAACATGTACAAATTTGTGATGTAATTTATAATTATGTTAAATAAATGGTCCAGTCCTACTGTACCAACATAAGTTTAACGTTTCCTGTGAATTACATCTGGTCTAATCACCTCCAAGGTATAGAATTATTGATATTGATCCAAAAAGAGAGAACTCGTGAATATTGATGATAAGTTTGTGTCAGATAAAATCTACTCAAATCTTTCATCTGGAATATTTGTACAGTCAGCAAAACTGACTAGTATTATATCCCTACATCAATCTGCAGGCTCCTTAGATAACCTTTACAAACTGGCATTTTATAATGAATGTGAAATTGCTGTATAAGAATTTAATTGGCTTACTGGATTTAAATCTGGATCTGAACTCGATTTAAGATTTGGACTTGGCCATGTGACGGGTGATATTGTAGTTCTTTGGTCAGTGGCTGCAGTCTTGTAATCCTGGGGTTGTGAGTTTGAGCGCAGGTTAGGAAGGGCATCCGGCGTAGCAGTGTTTGCTGGCTGTGGTGACCCCTGCAGGAAGGAGCAGTCAAAAGAAAGTGAGAACTTGGCCCTGTCCTGGGTGTACTTTGCCTCTCAGTCAATGACTAGAAATGGTCTAAATTGTTTAGAGACTCTACTGGAAATTAATCTGGGTTTTCTTCAACGACCCAACAAAGTTGTGTCAGGTCCTCTGGACGGTTTCTTTTTGTTGAAACCTTTCATCTTTCATCTAAAAGACTTCATCAGTCCGAGGAACCACTTTGGCAAAGACTGCCTCAAATGGGTTGGTGGGGGAGAGCGTGGACTCCAGAAACCATCTGAGCACAATCAAACTGGTTGATCCACTAAGAGAAGGTGCTATTTATAAGACAGAGTTTGTTGTGGCTCCTCAGATTGATTAAGTCTTCGTCCGGAGGACCTGACAGTGTTGGATTTTTCTACCTGGATTTTTGAGCATGCATCAGGGTGTTTCTTCAACAGTCTTTGCCACTCTCTCCTAATGAACTCAGGCAACAGTTGCTGTATGCTTAGTCTCTCCAGCTCACCTGCTGAAGCTTGTAACTCCTTCAGTGGGGTCACAGGGGTCTTGATAGTCCATAAGCTTGTAAAGACTGCCTGCTCTTGGTAGATTTACACATGTTCCATTTTCCTTCCATTTCTTGATAATAGATTTTAAAGGATTCCTGTGGTTGTTTAGGGTCTTGGAAAAACTTTTGTATCCATCCCGGCTTGCACTTTTCAGTCATTTTATTTGAGTTGATTCAAGACAGTCACATAAAAAGGGGGTACATAGTTTTATAGGCACTGTTACCCATTGTTAAACCAGCTGAACCTGAACAGACATTTCAAACAGTTTAGAAGCAGAAACCTAAATCTGAAATATCCAAACCAACTTGTCATTTTGTTTGAGCTGTGATTCAGTCAGTTTCATGTTCATGTCAGATTCATTAGCTGTTAACTGAGAACCACAGTTTAGATTTAGTCTGGTTCTGGTTTCTGTTCATTACTCACCGACAGAGTCTGGTTTGGAGATTTAAAAAAGGATTAAAATCTCTAAAAGTGAAACTGCTGGGTTTTTCATATTTTTTTCTGCAACGGTCAGATAATCCTCCTCTCTAATCAGCACAGTTACAAAAATCAGCCTGTGAATCTGAACAAGTTTTAAAGTTTAGTTTTTTGAGCTGCGTAAGGTCTGAGCAGCAGAAACTCCGCGGTCTGTTCACCTGATCCGTCTCTCCTGGGACATGCACTGCAAACTGATCTGCTGGCACACGCAGCGAGCACAAAACACCAGAAGAAATCAGCTAAACGTGACATTTTCAGCTCACCTGTCCTGCCTGAGGTTTCCTGTTGCTGCTGAGCCCCATTCATACTCTCAGGTGTGACTCACCTGTTCGCCCTGCCTGGAGGAATGAAATGCAGCCATGCTGGTGTTTTCTCTCCCCTCCCTCTGACTCAGGCCTCTGACTTACCATCCAACGACAGGTCCTTCTTCCAGAGCTCCTGCAGGCAGGGGGCGTGGTCTATGTCCCAGGTTTTTCTTGTGCCAAACATGACCGTCGGGCTCGGCAAAGCGCTGGACCGCCGGACCGGCTGGAAACACAAGATAACAGAAAATAAGGGAAGTTCTTAAAGTAATAATCAAACCCTACTGACGTTCAGATTAAAGGACTAAAACAAGTGTCCCCACCTTCTCCTGCTGTTGGGACTTAAAGACAGCAGGACCCAGTTCATGGGAGCTGCCATATTGTATTGTAACCACCAGGAATGTAGGGCTTTAAACCCTGCCTACTGTTCTGCACACGATGATCTGTCACCTGACATTTATTTAATCCTGAAATAACTGAACACACGAATATTATACAACTACAAGAGCCAACATCCATTGCATTCATGTACCAGTATGTTTGATTCTAACAAGAGCAGAGACCTGTTTGTTCACTTGGAAGGGGCGGGGCTTACAACTTATCCTGGGACCATCCTTTAGGGATGCCGTAGGCTCCGGCTTCCTGACTCCAAACACACAGGCAGCATGACAGCGCCCCCTGGTGGCTGGCTGAAATGCATTTTAGAAGCTCCGCTCCTCCACAGCAGCGTTGAGTCAGCACCTTGTACCCTCTTCATAAAGTCCTCCATGTTTGTTCACTCCAACTGTGCTATTTTAACTATTCCACTATCAGTTGAATCAGGACATTATGACTTTGACTTTTAGTATTTCTAGAATTTATTTAAAATATTTTATATTTAAAATTTTAACATTTTTGGTGTCATTGAAATTAATTTTTTTCATTCATTCAACCTTTATTTAGTCAGGTAAATCTTATTGAGCCTCGAGGGCTCATTTACGAAAGCGACCTGCTACAAACTAAAGAATGATGAACAGCAATGATGCAATTACATTAAAGGGGACCACACATTCAAAATTCACTTTTTAATGTTTTTTTTACTGAACTTTGGGTATGTACTTCATAAAAAAACAGTCCTAGTGCTAAAAAAATGCACCCAGTGGTTTATTTACTCTAAGTAGATTTATTTATCTTAGATAGAAACACTCCGATTGCACTTCCTGCGGTTTGTGACGTCACAAACCGTAACCACAACCCACACCAAACCTGAGTCCAGCCCCTCAACTAGCAACCCCTGGTGCGGCTCAACCCACTTCAGTATAAAAAACGTCACGGTTGCCGAGCAGTTTAGGAACTGACCTGGCGGTCATTTATTTATTTATTCATTTATTTAGCCCCCGGGGGGGCTATGGGCTCAGCCCTGCTCCAGCCAGCAGCACATCTTGAGTAAAACCAGAATGTTTTATTACCTTGTTTGAATGAACTCTGTCTCGTTGAAACGGGCTGAACCGCACGGTGGGAGAAGCGGTGGCTGCCGCGGACCTGCGGTGTGTGGAACTCGTTTACAGCCGTCCGGATTCAAACAGGGCACATACGGAAGGATCTTGTAGCTCGGAACCTCTCTCGATTCGGCGATTTGGACCCAGAAACAGCACCTGGACTTAAGACTGCAGTAAAAGTACACTGTGGCCTGACTGAAAAAATAAAGCAACTAATCTAATCTGGTCTCTGTGCAGCCTTGAACTGAAGGCTGTCTACAAATCTTCTCCTGAGCTGGGAAGCTGAAGGGAACTCGCTGCCCTCCCCCACCCCTCCCCCCAGAGGTCTCTGTAGCCGTTTTCGCATTGACCAGCCCTTAAAGGCCCGGGTGGCCCCGCCCCGCCCTCTAACCCGGGTTCAGCGTGTCCGCATTTTCCTTTTTTTCCCCGGCTCCGCCCTCGTTTTGGAACCATCTCCACCGTGGTTCCATCGGACCGCGGCCCGACGGGCCCAGTTTCACGTCATTTACTGCTCACATTTGATTCGTTGTTTGCAGCAGGGGCTGGACTGCTTCGTGTAGGGGCGAGACCAGAGGGCGTGACTAGCTGCGTGTTGAGTCATCAACTGCGATTTCGCCAGCGCACCTAAAAACACTCTATTTTCATCTAAAAACTACTTTTGAGTGCATAAAAATGATCGGAAACGTGTGTTTATATGCTTAACTTGCTAACTGTAGTGAAAAAACACATGAAAACTCAGTATTTATTTCGTTTTTTCCAAAAATTCGCAACCCGGAAGTCCGCTCGTAAATTTCGCCAGCGCACCTAAAAACACTCTATTTTCATCTAAAAACTACTTTTGAGTGCATAAAAATGATCGGAAACGTGTGTTTATATGCTTAACTTGCTAACTGTAGTGAAAAAACACATGAAAACTCAGTATTTATTTCGTTTTTTCCAAAAATTCGCAACCCGGAAGTCCGCTCGTAAATTTCGCCAGCGCACCTAAAAACACTCTATTTTCATCTAAAAACTACTTTTGAGTGCATAAAAATGATCGGAAACGTGTGTTTATATGCTTAACTTGCTAACTGTAGTGAAAAAACACATGAAAACTCAGTATTTATTTCGTTTTTTCCAAAAATTCGCATTCTGAGCTTTTCGGTAAGAACTGCCCACCCACGTCAAGTGAATACCCCACCCACGTCAAGTGAACACCCCACCCACTTCAAGGCTTGCTCTCCGGACAGTGCGCAATCAACGAGGGCGGGCCAGAGCTGGCTCTGGGCCAACCAGAGACGAGCGGGACCGGGGAGGGCCGGCAAATGCGTAAACGGCTTGTGTGTGCGTTCTCAGATGGAGCCGGGCTGAGACCTGCGAACTGTGCTTATCTGGAACTGATTACTCACAGACTTTACCTCCCGCCTGCCGTCATAATGCATCTTGTCCTGTCTAATATGTGCTAAAAGCTGGTAGAGTTTTTTTGGACTTTATCATGGAGTGTCTCCTGACAAATTGTGATAGATTCTTTTTTTTGAATACCACGTTCTTACCCGTTTGTGTCTGTTCCTTTTTCCATATCTGATTGTTGCGGCGCGGTTTCATACTGCTGCGGCTTCGTGCACTCGCCCATCTTAAGACGGATGTGTGTAATCAATTACGTTGTTTTGTGCCTCGGTGCAATGACAATGTCAATAAAGATATATTCTATTCTATTCCATTCTGAGGCGATGACAGTCTGAGAGTTATCAGTTCATGATGCTGAGGAGAGGACAGTCTGAGAGTTATCAGTTCGTGATGCTGAGGAGAGGACACAGTCTGAGAGTTATCAGTTCATGATGCTGAGGAGATGACAGTCTGAGAGTTATCAGTTCATGATGCTGAGGAGATGACAGTCTGAGAGTTATCAGTTCATGATGCTGAGGAGAGGACACAGTCTGAGAGTTATCAGTTCATGATGCTGAGGAGAGGACACAGTCTGAGAGTTATCAGTTCATGATGCTGAGGAGAGGACACAGTCTGAGAGTTATCAGTTCATGATGCTGAGGAGATGACAGTCTGAGAGTTATCAGTTCATGATGCTGAGGAGAGGACACAGTCTGAGAGTTATCAGTTCATGATGCTGAGGAGATGACAGTCTGAGAGTTATCAGTTCATGATGCTGAGGAGAGGACACAGTCTGAGAGTTATCAGTTCATGATGCTGAGGAGATGACAGTCTGAGAGTTATCAGTTCATGATGCTGAGGAGATGACACAGTCTGAGAGTTATCAGTTCATGATGCTGAGGAGATGACACAGTCTGAGAGTTATCAGTTCATGATGTTGAGGAGAAGACACAGTCTGAGTTATCAGTTCATGATACTGAGGAGAGGACAGTCTGAGAGTTATCAGTTCATGATATTGAGGAGATGACACAGTCTGAGTTATCCGTTCATGATGCTGAGGAGATGACAGTCCGAGAGTTATCAGTTCATGATGCTGAGGAGATGACAGTCTGAGAGTTATCAGTTCATGATGCTGAGGAGATGACACAGTCTGAGAGTTATCAGTTCATGATGCTGAGGAGATGACACAGTCTGAGAGTTATCAGTTCATGATGCTGAGGAGATGACACAGTCTGAGAGTTATCAGTTCATGATGCTGAGGAGATGACACAGTCTGAGAGTTATCAGTTCATGATGCTGAGGAGATGACACAGTCTGAGAGTTATCAGTTCATGATGCTGAGGAGATGACAGTCTGAGAGTTATCAGTTCATGATGCTGAGGAGATGACACAGTCTGAGAGTTATCAGTTCATGATGCTGAGGAGATGACACAGTCTGAGAGTTATCAGTTCATGATGTTGAGGAGAAGACACAGTCTGAGTTATCAGTTCATGATACTGAGGAGAGGACAGTCTGAGAGTTATCAGTTCATGATATTGAGGAGATGACACAGTCTGAGTTATCCGTTCATGATGCTGAGGAGATGACAGTCCGAGAGTTATCAGTTCATGATGCTGAGGAGATGACAGTCCGAGAGTTATCAGTTCATGATATTGAGGAGATGACATAGTTTGAGTTATCAGTTCATGATGCTGAGGAGAGGACACAGTCTGAGAGTTATCAGTTCATGATGCTGAGGAGATGACAGTCTGAGAGTGATCAGTTCATGATGCTGAGGAGATGACACAGTCTGAGACTTATCAGTTCATGATGCTGAAGTGAGGACACAGTTTGAGTTATCAGTTCATGATGCTGAGGAGATGACACAGTCTGAGAGTTATCAGTTCGTGATGCTGAGGAGATGACAGTCTGAGAGTTATCAGTTCATGATAATGAGGAGATGACAGTCTGAGAGTTATCAGTTCATGATGCTGAGGAGAGGACACAGTCTGAGAGTTATCAGTTCATGATAATGAGGAGATGACAGTCTGAGAGTTATCAGTTCATGATGCTGAGGAGAGGACACAGTCTGAGAGTTATCAGTTCATGATGAGGAGATGACAGTCTGAGAGTTATCAGTTCATGATGCTGAGGAGATGACACAGTCTGAGAGTTATCAGTTCATGATGCTGAGGAGATGACAGTCTGAGAGTTATCAGTTCATGATGCTGAGGAGATGACACAGTCTGAGAGTTATCAGTTCATGATGCTGAGGAGATGACACAGTCTGAGAGTTATCAGTTCATGATGTTGAGGAGAAGACACAGTCTGAGTTATCAGTTCATGATACTGAGGAGAGGACAGTCTGAGAGTTATCAGTTCATGATATTGAGGAGATGACACAGTCTGAGTTATCCGTTCATGATGCTGAGGAGATGACAGTCCGAGAGTTATCAGTTCATGATGCTGAGGAGATGACAGTCCGAGAGTTATCAGTTCATGATATTGAGGAGATGACATAGTTTGAGTTATCAGTTCATGATGCTGAGGAGAGGACACAGTCTGAGAGTTATCAGTTCATGATGCTGAGGAGATGACAGTCTGAGAGTTATCAGTTCATGATGCTGAGGAGATGACACAGTCTGAGAGTTATCAGTTCATGATGCTGAGGAGATGACACAGTCTGAGAGTTATCAGTTCATGATGCTGAGGAGATGGACACAGTCTGAGAGTTATCAGTTCATGATGCTGAGGAGATGACAGTCTGAGAGTTATCAGTTCATGATGCTGAGGAGATGACAGTCTGAGAGTTATCAGTTCATGATGCTGAGGAGATGACAGTCTGAGAGTTATCAGTTCATGATGCTGAGGAGAGGACACAGTCTGAGAGTTATCAGTTCATGATGCTGAGGAGATGACAGTCTGAGAGTTATCAGTTCATGATGCTGAGGAGATGACACAGTCTGAGAGTTATCAGTTCATGATGCTGAGGAGATGACAGTCTGAGAGTTATCAGTTCATGATGCTGAGGAGATGACACAGTCTGAGAGTTATCAGTTCATGATGCTGAGGAGATGACACAGTCTGAGAGTTATCAGTTCATGATGCTGAGGAGATGACACAGTCTGAGAGTTATCAGTTCATGATGCTGAGGAGATGACACAGTCTGAGAGTTATCAGTTCATGATGCTGAGGAGATGACACAGTCTGAGAGTTATCAGTTCATGATGCTGAGGAGATGACACAGTCTGAGAGTTATCAGTTCATGATGCTGAGGAGATGACAGTCTGAGAGTTATCAGTTCATGATGCTGAGGAGATGACACAGTCTGAGAGTTATCAGTTCATGATGCTGAGGAGATGACACAGTCTGAGAGTTATCAGTTCATGATGCTGAGGAGATGACACAGTCTGAGAGTTATCAGTTCATGATGCTGAGGAGATGACACAGTCTGAGAGTTATCAGTTCATGATGCTGAGGAGATGACACAGTCTGAGAGTTATCAGTTCATGATGCTGAGGAGATGACACAGTCTGAGAGTTATCAGTTCATGATGCTGAGGAGATGACACAGTCTGAGAGTTATCAGTTCATGATGCTGAGGAGATGACACAGTCTGAGAGTTATCAGTTCATGATGCTGAGGAGATGACACAGTCTGAGAGTTATCAGTTCATGATGCTGAGGAGATGACAGTCTGAGAGTTATCAGTTCATGATGCTGAAGGACACAGTCTGAGAGTTATCAGTTCATGATGCTGAGGAGATGACAGTCTGAGAGTTATCAGTTCATGATGCTGAGGAGATGACACAGTCTGAGAGTT
>JBBPBX010053171.1:13009-23940 GCA_038048925.1 Garcialebias charrua | reverse complement strand
CCAAGAGCAAGATATAGGTGTAAAATAGATGCAGTCGGAGTTGACCCCTGTAGTGGGCATGACGGTGCCCGCTCTGATACTTGAACTGAGTATCAACTATGAGTTGGAGAAAGAAATCATGTCAGACGAATCGGACAAGTTGTCACCAAGAAGTTACTCTGATATCGTTAATTATTTAATGAATACGACCTGTGCCCACAACGGAGGATTCACAGGTTTAAATCCATGGATGGATGCTTAATAACCAGTAACAGATTTGTGAAGGATGTTCTAAATCTTCATGTTATTAACAAAGTTCTGGTGACTGGCAGAGTAAGTGATTAAAATAATATGCATGCAGATGTCCCTCATAGCTACAAGTTACATCAGCTAAGCTAATCTGTGCTATGTTAAAGATCGCTGATATTTACTGTTGTACAAGCTACTTCAGCTTACCTGATGTAGCTTGTCCCACAGTAAATGTCACAGATATTATTTTCCACTATGATCTGCCTTTGTTAATAAAGTTAGTGGTGAAAAGTTACAATTTGGTAACTCCTTTTAATCCATTGGTTAAATGTTTTAAAACCCTGAAACAAGAACAACATTTTAATAGTTTTCCTCCTTTGCACTGTATTTCTGTGTAAGGTATTGAGTCCTAGGAGATGGATGAAACTCCACTTCGTCCTGAAGTTGTGTGCAGTCGTGCACCACAGCAACACATGAGTGAAAATGTAATTTCTATAAATGAAACTGCTTTTCAAGTACATTTGGTGTGGTTGTGAAACATGCATTCCTAAATGTACGTGTGCTTACCTTTAATTTGAATAAAACAGTTGCACCAAGTTTCACCTTCTTTATTTCAATAATTAAGATATGGTGTTTAATCTGCAATACTGAGAAGTAGTTTCATTGTGATGTCACCTCTACTAGGCATTACACTACTGCACATGAATAAAACCTAGATGTAGTGATTGTTCTTTGGCAACTTACCAGTTTAGTGTTTTATTGACATGTATAAAACATCAGAGTAAAATTAGTAGGTTTAAGAGTTTAGAACATTGTAAGAGTGTAAGAGTGTGGGAAGGGTTTCTAAAGCACCTTTCTATGTGGCTTCAAACATCTGCTAAGTTCCTGGCAAAAAACAACGCAGACATGTTCCTGTTTTTAGTTTTCTCCATTGCTTTACAATGTAGCTGTTTTGGTTTCATTTTTAAATAACATTTTCTTTAATTTGTTCTTCTCAGTTTATATATATATAGTTTATATTTATTATTATATTTATGTATTATTATGATTATAATTATTAGTTTATATATATATATATATATATATATATTACTGTATATATATATATATATATGTTTATTTATTTATTTATTTATTTATTTACTTGGGTTATGTGTTTTAAGAATTCAGCTTCTCAGAATTGCAAACAGACCTACATTTAGATTAAATTTGATATATTTATCTTTGTATATTAGTGAAACATGAATTATTCAATAACAACATCAATGCATGCTAAAGAGTAGAGTGGAATATAAACTAACCACTAATTATTACTGTTTTATTTCTAGTTTTATTTGCAATAAGCTATTTCCAGATAAGGACATTACAGCTTTTATACAAAAGTATGCATTATTACATATAGTGAAATCCAACATAAATTACCCTAGCGCAGGGGTGCTCATTAGGTAGATCGCGATCTACTGGTAGATCTCTGAGGTATACTGGTAGATCGCAGCGTGACATTAAAAAAATATTTGTCAGCCTATCAAACATCCTGTCACTTGATTGACATACAGGGCAGCCATTCACAGCCCTCATTCTCTCAAACCAGGTCTGAGAGATTTTCGGGGAAACCCCATCCCCGCTCCCCCACCCCCGAAGGTGTGAACTTCTCCGTGTGTGAAGTTGCACATACAGACGGCTGCAGTCCAAAGTTTTTCTGCACTAACAACAGTTTTAAATAATGTCAGAGAGCTGAGTGTTTTTCTGCTACTCACCCTTTTTCAGCATGCAGGAGCAAAACTAATAAAATCCAGGGTCCAAAGAGACGTTATTCACCAGTTTGGACGTAACTGTGATCATGCAGTCGCTGACAGCTGAGCCCAGGGTTGCCAGATAAAAAATGCCTTATTTACCACCTCCTTTTCTGAGCACATGTTCAAGAAACACAACACAAACTTCATCTTGCTCAAGATGAGAGTTCTGCAATAGAGTTAAATTCAAAGCAGTCTGCTCCTCAAACAAATAGTGTTAAATTATTATTTTATCTAATGTTTCTGTTAAATTATTATTTTGTATAAATGTTTCTGTTCAGTGCCCTGAGATTACCTTTTTTGTGAATTGACGCTATCTAAATAAACTGAATTGAATTGAATCTCAGAACATCTTTACTCAGCAAACACAACAGTTTAGGTCAAAATACTGTCATTTTAAAGCCACAGTACTATAGTTCATAATTTCTTATCTGGCAACCCGACTGACATGAAAACTACAGCATTTGTCATGTAAACCAGCTTATTTTTTGTTTATCACCCCCAATAAACATTGAAAAATCACAAATGTTTCCACAGGTTGTTTTTGTGTAAACGGGGCATTATAGTAGGTAGATCACTTTGACTTGATCATTTCAAAAGTAGCTTGCATGCTGAAAAAGTCTGAACACCCCTGCCCTAGCGGGACATTAGCACAAGTTACTTTGTAATAAAAGTACTTTTATTTACTGCTAATTGAGTTACTGATTTAGGAAAAATGACAAAACTCAAATACTGTATACTGTACTTAAAACATCCAACAAGTTTAAGTCAGGTCTTCTGGACATATTTTTTTTTGTTGAAATTCATTCAACCTTTATTTGGTCAGGTAAATCTCATTGAGCCTCGTGGACTCATTTACAAAAGCAATCTGCTACAAACTAAAGAATGATGAACAGCAATTATACAATTACAATAGAAAAACTAGCAAAACTAGCAAAACATTATAACAAGGTAGATGTATAAAATGTATAAAATGAAACGTTTCATCTTTCTAAAGATTGAGGAGCTGCAAGCAAACTCAGTCTTATAAGCAGCACGTTCACATAGTGGATCAACCAGATTTCTGGTGACAGTCAAAACTAGTTGTTCACATGAAAAGGAGGATCATCAGCCTGATGACCCGAAGGCTGCTTACTATTCACAGCGGGCTGAGTGATCCTCGCAATAACAAACTTGTAAGGGACAGTTGGGCATGGAGTCCTCTGTCCCTGTTTAATGATGGAAGGGTTTTCTTTACAAAGATGGCTTCCTTTATGCCACTCTCGAACCAACATCCCTCTCTATCATAGATATGCACATCTTCGTTCCTGAAAGAGAGACCACTGGCCTGCAGATGACTGTAGACCGCAGAGTCCTCTCCTGATGATGTTCACATCATAAACATTATCCGTCCATCATTAAGTAGGGGTGGAGACCTCTGTGTCCAGCTGTCACTCTATTACAATTATGTTATTGCAAGTATCTATTAGTCCTCTGAGAATAGTAAGTGGCCATCAGGGAAATAACGATAGGTCATTAGGATGACTGTCCTCCTTTTGCACGTCTTCCAAGCCCTGGTCAATGACGTCTTACGTGATTTTCCACACGTATTTGTATTCATCTATCTTAATGACATACTGTTCTACTCCAAGGACCCACGGCAGCACACAGAACATGTAAGGTATGTTCTCCAAAAACTCCTGGAAAACAAATTATACATAAAAGCAGAAAAAGGTGAATTTCATGCCTCCACTGTTTCTTTTCTGGGTTTTAATTTTGGGAGTGGGCAGGTACAAATATCTGGAGAAAATCAAAGCAGTCTCAGAATGGTCAACGCCCAAGAATCGTAACTTCAATGCTTTCTTGGGTTTGCAAATTTCTACAGATTATTTATCAAATATTACAGCCAAACAGCCTTATCTTACTAAACTTACATCTACACTCATATATTTTACCTGGTCACCAGAAATGAACTCAGCTTTTAGCCAAATAAAATAAATTTTCACTTCTGTACCTATTCTCTTCCATCCAGATCCTAAGCAGCAATTCATCCTATAAAGTGGATGCCGCAGACTCTGGAGTGGGGGCTGTTCTCTCCCCATGTACAGAATATGATGGTAAACTCTATCCTTGTGCTTTTTTCTCTTGACATCTATCCCCAGCTGAGCAACATTATGACATATGTAAACGTGAGATGTTAGCCCTTAAATGCTCTTAAAGAGTAGAGACATTGGCTGGAGAGATCTGAACAGTCCTCCATAAGTAAGACAGATGACAATAATCTCACTTACATTTGAGGTGCTAAAAGACTGAATGCATGACAAGTTTGATGGTCTCTGTTTTTGTTTTTTTGCTTGAATCAAATTATTTAGTGCCCATGTTCCTACAACGTCTAGTCAGATGTCCTTTCTTGCCTGTTCTCATCCTCTGAATCTTCCAAGATAGATGAAGAGATCCTTCCTCCTACATGTACAGTTGACATGTTTATCTGGGACATGGTCAAAGTGATCCAAGAGGTATGGAGATCTGATCCTGACACAGGCACTGGTCCACCAAGTAGACTTTCATCTACCGGGTAAAGTTATTGGGTGGGTTCACATGTCCAAGCATACCTCTCACCCTGGTTTGAACCAAATGTTGTCTTTCACTAAAATATATTTTTGGTAGACTAATGCATACTGACATCAAGGAGCATGTTCCAGCTTGTCCTACCTGTGTCAGAAACAAGCATGGAAACCAATCTCCCACTGGCTTCCTTCAGCCACTTCTGACTCCCAGCAAATCCTTGTCATATATTACTCCGGACTTTGTCATCGATCTACCACCGTTGGAAGGTAACATCATCATCCTGACCATTGTTGACCGCCTCTTTAAATCAGCACACTTCATTCCTCTCGCTAAGCTTCCTACGGCTCTGGAGATTGCTCAGTTGCCAGTTAATCATGTCTTCTGCATTCATGGCATCTCCACTGACACTGTTTCTGATCAAGGCCTTCAGTTTATCTCCCAGGTCTGGAGGTCATACTGCAGTGCACTCAGGGCCTCGGTCAGCTTCACATCCAGTTACCATTCCCAGTCCAATGGTAAGATGGAGAGATGTAACCAGGAACTACAATAAGGTATGTGATCAACAACAATCCCTCCTACTTGAATCAACATCTGGTCCAGATTGAATACAACCACAACACCTTGACCTCCTCTGCCACTGGACTGTCTTCTTTTGAGGCCTCTTGGTGACTCGCCCCCTCTGTTTCCTAATCAGGAAAGATTGCAGCTTCCTCAGTGCAGCATCATCTCTGCTGCTGCTATGGGATTTGGTGACAGACCATGGAGGCCCTTCTACTGTACATACTGCTAATCAGAGTAAGATATTTGCAGACAGCCATTCTTCCTCAGCCCCTGTGTATCAGCCTGGACAAAAAGCATGGTTCCCCACCTATGACATTAACATCAAGGACACACCAATAAAACTGAGCCCTAGATACATCTGTCCATTTCCCATTGTCAAGATCATCAACCCATCAGCTGTTAAACTTGTTAACCACATTTATGAGAATTTACCTTACATTCCACATATCAGATCAAAAACAGTTTTAAAGAGTCTATTATGCCCTCCTACCAACCTCCCTCCACCTACCCAGAACATTGGTAACCATCCAGCATTTACTGTCCGCTGAATCCTGGATGTCTGTTGCAGAGGGTGCAGCTTTCAGTACCTGGTCAAATGGAAAAGGTCCAGAGGAGAGATTGTGTATTCACCATTCATAAATCCTAGGTCCCAGTGTCATCTGTTCTTTATATAAAGCCCACCCTGAGAAACCCTTGAAATCGCAAAGAGGTAATTGTTGAGAGAGGGGTACTGTGGGGATTCCGTTTTTTTTCCCATCACAACTATTCTTGCAGTTCCTGAATGGCAGGGCAAAGCCAATTGACCACAGCTGTTCCCAATCTGCTGATGGGAACCCACAGTAGGTTGCCTGGATCAACTAGACTCCACTGGAACATTGTCCAATTTCTGGTATTGTGTTCGGCCCTTCTGGGGATCTTTTATACCAAATATTACTCTAACCTCTGCTTTCCTTGTGTTCTTAGTAGCTCTTGCTGTACAGTTCCTTCCTCCCTGGGTAACTCAAGAGATCTCTTGGCCTTGCTCCTCGAGTCTCCTTGGATCCTCCTCTTGGAACTACTACATACAACATCCTCTAATCACCAAACATCTTACAATCCAGCCTTAAGGTTTGTCCTGCCATTCTTAGTCTTTATGTACCACTTACCTGGTCTCACTGGTCTGCTCCATCGCCCTGGAAGAAAAAAAGAGACAAGTAACGCTTATCGTATTTCTGGACAATAAATATATCAAGAAACCGTACTCACCCTATCACCTCTCCTGCAGATCCCTCCAGTGTTCCAGGGATTCACATATTGTAAATAAACACTTACCTTTCCTCAGCTCTTTGGTCTCTTGTGTCTCAGTCGTGTTTCTTGGTAGCTTGTTCATTACTAAATCATGACAGATAATACTTTTAGTTTTAATGTTTTTATCTAAGAAAACATTCTTATTATGCAATCGACTTGAAAAACAGGAACAAAGCTGGTTACAGTAAGAGAAAATTACTCCCATTTACATCAAGAAAAACAAATCTATCTCAAAGCCATGCTTAGAAATCAAAGCGATTCTTTTTTGTGGGGCCTTCAGTCTTCCAGCCTTCAAACACCTTCCTGCCAACACACCATGAATATCTACGCATTGATCTCATGTGGCCTAAAAGGACCAGCTTGGAGACATCTCCATTTTCCAGCACAAAGCAGCATGTTCTACCTTTATGTGTGTAAATTAAAGGACTAAAGGATAACCACATGGGATACTGAATATCATTAATCAGAGGAAACTAAGAGTTTGTGGCACAGTTCTTTTCAAGAAAATGTTTTACTTTTGTATCTATTTTTGAAACTTTTAACACTTATACATTTTACACAATATAACATAGCTGACATAGCTTTAACAGGTCTCTCTTGTAAATGAGTCATCGAGGCTCAATGGGATTAACCTGCCTAAATAAAGGTTGAATGAAAAAACAGGGAGAAAGAACTATCTGTCTGCACAACGCAATTCCAACAAAACCAACTTTAAAATCAAAGTCAAAGTAAAAGTCAACTTTATTGTCAGAACTGCAATATGTACAGGACATACACAGGATTGAAATTGCGTTTCTCTCTCAGTCCCTCGGTGCAACAGTAACCATTTAAACACTAAACAATTAATAAACAAGCATAAAATGAAATAATAAAAGTTATGAGAGCATTCCAGGAAGAGCAAACTGATTAGTATTTTATGGGTATTTTTACTGAAACTGTTGTATTTTGTTTCCACTAGATAAGAAGATTACCTGGTTGCTTTGTGAGTAAAACTGGATGGGTTTGTTTTATGGCAGGCTGGGGATGAAGCTTTATCAGAATCAATGTCTAAGAGCACACAAACATATTTACAGTTATACACAGAGTTGCATTAAGCAGTGAGACTATTGGAACACACTGAATGCATGAGTGAACTGCTGAATGTGCAAACTCATTGATTCAGTTCAATTCAGTTTATTTATATAGCGCCACGTCACAACAAAAGTCTACTCTTGATGACAGCACAAATATAAAAGTTGTTCTTTCTTTCTTATTTATTCATATTCTTAACCTTTTTATTGGTTATTTCTCTTTCGGTTGCAAGTCTGCGGAACTTTATCAGATTATCTAAAGGACATTCTTGCACCATATTCATCCACCTGGTCTCTTCGATCTCAGAACAGTAATCTCCTTCACATTCCACGAACCAAATGCATTCTGTGTGGCTGCCCCCCGCCTATGGAACTCCCTCCCTGACTACCTGAGAGCTCCACAGTCACTGGTTGACTTTAAACAAGGCTTAAAGACCTTTCTTTTTAAGCGTGCCTACTCTGCCTCCACATGATTTTACCTTTGATCTTAGTTGATATTATCATTGATTTTACTTGACTTTATCACTTGTTTTATTTGATCTTTGATTTTTGTTGCACTTTGTAGCACTTTGAGATTTTCGTTAATGAAAAGTGCGTTATAAATTAAATTAATTATTATTATTATTATTATTATTATTATTAAGTCAACCTAATTTAGGCAATGTTTTTGCAACTAAAAATACAAAATGTAATTGTCTTTTAAGACTATTATAAAGGTTTTAATAAATTAATATTTGTAGAACTGTAATGATGTAAAAAAAATAAAAAAAAAATAAAAAAATTGTCAAGAAAAACTGACAAATTCAGTGTCCACTCCTGTGCTTTCTATAGATCTCTGTCCCATAGCATAAATTCTGAACAATATACAATGTTATTTGTTATCTGGTAGTAAGGATAAACAGATAATTAAATAACAGCATAGTCATAAAATCCAACTATGGACCTTTTTTGGGGAGGGCAAATGTTTAGCCATTTTTACTTTGTAAATGAATTCATTAACACAGAAATGATTACATGTAGTTTAATATTTATTATGAAGAAAAATATTTTTGCATATTAATGAGTTGGTTCACCACTGTTGCTTGACTTTTAAATTAAAGACCACAAATAAAACAACCCCCACATTAATATTTGTCTAAAACAAGTAGGCGTTTGCAGATGAACAGTTGTTCATTAGCAGACACAATGAGCCCCTCCTTCCACACTGCACAATCAATCGTGTATGTGTCCCTAAAGACAGGACAGAGTTTTCTTGGTGCTCTGCTGCTTATTGCACCACTAGCATCAGCAGCCTCTTCACAACAAGTGAAAACTAAAGAGCCCACCCACAGCAACTGTGGATCAATTATTCGTACTTTCCACTTGTTATGATCACAATAATGCATACTTACTGTGTTTAAGAAGACAAGAAGAAAGAAAGAATCAACAGCTGCAAAGTGGATGTATGTATGGAGGCATTTGTTCTCAGTATAACTACAGTATTATTTTTTATTATATCTGTTCCATCAAACTGCGTATGTTTCTATCCATTTTTTCCCCCTCATTCTCACACCCTCCCCTCAGTTAAACCCGAGCATACTCATGTCAATACAGATAGAGTTCTCTGTACAAAGCTGCCCAGTGTGTTAACAGAGATGCTCAGTTGAAAAAGAATAAAAAGCTCAACAGTGAAAAGGCCACAACATAATGAAGTCTATGGAACCTAGGAACAGAGAGACAGGCTTCTCTTGAATCTATGCAGCAAATATTTCACGTTTTCAAGAGAAGAAAAAAGACGCTGACCTCTAAATCCCTTATTCCTGGTATACAAATGAACATAGTCCATCACTGAGAACTGATTAAAACAAAAATATAAATTTGCATATGGGTTCTAAAAATGTGAGCAGGAGAGAGGTTTTACAGGATTGTCAACAAAAATGAGCTAAATCAAATAAATGAAAGATTTTAAAACTCGATGGTTAAGGAAAATATGCACTTTTGGGAAATATTTTTATAACTGTTGAAAGACAATAATACCACGTGCCCATTTCTGCAGAGCAAATCTATATTTGTTTTATACCTGCAATACAGAACACACAGTACAAGTACGGTAATACAGTAGATAGCTGCTAAGACACCGTGCATAGGATGCATAGGACCAGCGGTGGCACAGCTAACTAAAAAGTCAGCTTCGCGACCCATATCCTGCTAACTAAAAAGTTAGCTTTGCTAATGCTAAACCGCTCAACAGGTAAAAATAAATAAATAGAGGAAGCTATCGGCAAACTGCTAACTGCTGAGACAATTGTCACCCAGTCTGCGTCACACATTTTCGACTATTTCCAGTTGAAGCTGAGTCGCCCAATCATATTTTGTCACGTGTACACATAATAAGCCAATAGCGTGCCAGATCTCTTTGAGACACGCCCACAACAGACAGGATTAAGCTTGAGAAATTGGACTTAAAGTTGGTGAAAACTAATTTAGCGGAAGCTAATTCTGCTAATGGTTTCCAAAGTTGGCGAAAATACCAATCCACTTCATGAAAAATTAGTTCTGCTATTAGCGGTATCATAATAATGTGTGGATATTATCAGGGGGCTGAGATGGTGTAGGGGCAGGGCAGCCGACTCGGGACCCGAAGGCCCTGGGCTCGATCCTCAGTCATTGCACATCTTGTAGTGTCTCTGAGCAGGACACCTCATCCAAGTTGCTCCCTGGGCACTTCCAACTGCCGCCCACCACTCCACCTGGTGGTGGATGGGTTAAATGCAGAGAGCCAATTATTATTATTATTATTATTGTTATTATTATATTGTAAAATGTGTCTAAATCTGTTTCTTCCCTGCTTTACAGAGCTGTATGAGGATTTTTTTTGGTCTGATGAACATCAAAGAGGCTTGTATCAAAGGAAAATCGCATGAAGCATAATGTTTCATGCAATGTGACTGATTGATCATCAAAAGAATAAAATTAGGAACAGATTTCCTGCAGGTGGACATAAAAAGAAACCGAAAATGATTTTGTTTGTTTGTTTCTGCTTTAAAACAAATGGAAAACTGTTCAGCATCCTTAGTGCAGTGTAAATGGGTTTTGTTTAAATTTTCACTTTTTATTTATTGTGCAACGTTTCTGTTTAACTGTTTCTCTTACTAGAAAAGCTAAATTGATTTTTGTGCATTTAGTGCATTAAAGGATTCTTCGTGGATCATCATGAGTTATCTGACCTCAAGATTTATGTTTTGCCTCTTCCTTTTGTTTAACACATGTGCACTATGTGCACATAATAAAAAATATCTAAAGTTAGTGCTTTCTTAGGATTTACTAACATACAAGGTTCAGAATTCAAGTTTGCTCTGATTTGTTGCTGTTTTAGAAAATAACTTTATGTACGGTATGCATATTTAGTCACAGTCAAAATTTTGAACAATGTAAGGTACATTCATGTATATACAGTATATATATA
>JBBPBX010053171.1:0-10902 GCA_038048925.1 Garcialebias charrua | reverse complement strand
TATAAGATGGGTTTGTCACAGCAAAACAAAAGTCAAAGTGCAACAGGTGTTAAAGGCAGTTCAAAACAAGAAAAGAAGTTTTTGGTTTCCATGGTTACACCACTGGTTCCGGTGTGTTACTACCAGCTGATTTGTACTGTATGTGGCTCTATCAACACTACAATACTGTATAACAAAATTAACAACTACGAGCTTTACTTTCGGGTAATTTAGTTTGTTGTGTGACCTCTCCCATGTGAGATTAGCTAAATAGCAAGAAGATGTACTGTATAGCTGTACATTACTTCTATATTTGTAGAATTAAAATTTATTCGAGCATTATCTGATTTTTTTTTAAAAGAAAAGCCTTATTTAGCACTAATAAATCCTGAAATGGTTTAATTGCCTAACTAATTACAGTACAGTATATGAACACTCGGTATCCCCCGCAGCAGAAGGCCATTCTCCGTGAGGATATCCGTTTGACAGTCCTACAAAAACAGACGATAACTTATCCTACACGTTATTAGCCTTACTTAACGTTATCTTCATGGTGTCGTTGCGACTGTGTTTACCGACCTCGCTGCCAGATCCATCCCCTCTGATGCCCGGTGACACGGGCTCTCTGCTGCAGCTGCTCCCCGGATCAGACCGTTGTCAAGTAAATCCTTTTTTTTGTTGCGTTTTGACGAGCGGGCGAATCAACCAATCAGAAGCGGCGTAAGGAGGTCGCTGTGCGTCACACAGCCAATAAGAAGACAGCATTAGGACTAAATTAGCTGTGTACAACAACAGGAGCTGTCCAACACTGAACAGGCGGCGGGATGTGGAGGGTAATTGAACCTGCAGAGGTTCACCGTGGGGTCAGGCGGATTGGTACATGATTAATACTTTAAAACTAGATGACACGAGGGGGCTCTGTTTTAATGCATACATTGGTCCTGACATAGATTTAAACAAACACATTCAGCTGTGGGATTTCTGTCCAAAAACACAACTCTAAAGTCATTTTCCAAAATTATGGACTGATTTAGACAAATTCTTAGGTTCTGTTCGTTACCCAGCTGAAAAATCTTGAATCTTATTTGCTCGGAGGTGTCAGACTTGTGGTTTTAAAGACGTTTTTAGCAGTAGTTTATTTTTTTTTTTTGAAGGGCTGAAACATTTCTTTGGACATGGCTTCTCTTTTCAGCCCAGGCCTGTCATTTTCATTCAACCTTTATTTAGTCAGGTAAATCTTTTGAACCTCATGGGCTCATTTATGACATTGACCATGTTTAGAGTAGTTTTGTTTAGTAACTGAATTATTTATAATTAATTCAGGTATGAAGTCACTTAAACTCAAAGGATGAACAATAATTTTTACTTCCTAAGAACATGACCTTCAGATACTGTAGTTTTTCTTTTAAGCCTGAAAATGTACTTTTATCTTCTATTATCGTCTTTTATATATCCTCAGAGAACCCGAGGTGTTCCCATGCCAGCGAAGACACATAATCCCACCAGAGTTTTCTGGGTTTCCCCCAAGGCCTCCTACCAGTGGGACGTGCCCAAAAAAACCTCTAAATGGGGGCGTTTGTGAGGCATCCTAATCACATGCCTGACCCACCTCAACGGACTTCGATGTGGAGGAGCAGCAGCTCTACTCTGAGCTCCCCATGGATGATGGAGTTTCTCACTCTGCTCTAAAGCTGAGGATCTAACCTTGCAAAGGAAGTCCATTTTGGTAACTTGTATTGTTCTTTTGGTAAATGAACTGTACTTATATTGCGTCTTTCTATCTGATCAAGATAGTCAAAGCGCTTTACACTACAATCTGTGCCTCATTTACCCATTCATACAGCACTCTGTGCTTTATCACATTCATACACTGATGGGACACACATCGGAGGCAACAAGGGGTTCAGTGTCTTGCCCAGGGACACTTCGGCATGTGACTGCTGGTGGATTTGAACCCCCAACTCTTGCACTGGAGGACGACTGCTCTAACCACTCAGCCACATAGGGTTAAAAACAGACAGTAAATAGCAAGCTTTGCCTTTCAACACAGCTCTTTCTTCACCATGACAGACCAAAGCAATGCAATACGTACTGAGAACGAGCCCCCAATCCATCTCCTGCTCAATCTTACCATCACTCATGAACAAGATGCCCAGACACGAGGCAAAGTCTCCCACTTGACTTAGAGGTAGTATTCCACCCGTTTCTGGTCG
Source organism: Garcialebias charrua (assembly GCA_038048925.1). Classification (NCBI taxonomy): domain Eukaryota; kingdom Metazoa; phylum Chordata; class Actinopteri; order Cyprinodontiformes; family Rivulidae; genus Garcialebias; species Garcialebias charrua. The sequence goes on along the minus strand of JBBPBX010053171.1, from coordinate 8,710 downwards.
AGGCCTCAGACTTAGAGGAACTCTCATCCCTGAGGCATCACTCGGCTGTGACCGCCCCAGTGCACACTGAAGGTCTTAGCCTGAAAACGCCAACAGAATCATCATCCACATTAAGCAGAGATGAGACCCTGAGGTCCCCAAACCAGACCTCGTCCACCTGACTGTGTTTTGAGATCCTGTCCATGAACATCACAAACAGGATGGAGATAAAGGACAGCCCTGGTGGAGTCCAACCAGCACTGAGAACGAGTGACTTTGTGCCAAGAATGAAGACGCAGCTCCAGCTTTTGGTTATGCAAGGATCAATAATAATAATCATTTTATTTAAAAGCGCCTTTCAGGACACCCAAGGACACTTAACAAACCAACAAGCATCCAATACTCCTGCCCTCCCCAGAATGCCTTGAGGAACATGGTCATAAGCCATATCCAGGCCCACAAAACATGTAGACTGGAGAGGCAAACTCCCATGATCCTCTAGAAACTCAGCAAGGGTGAAGATCTGATCCACTGTCCCACGACCAGGATGAAAGGTGCACGGTTCCTCCTGAATCCAAGGTTCAACAAATGATCAGAGCCCCCCTTCCAAAACAATGGAGTAAACTTGTGTGACCCCCGACCGTTGGATATGGAACTCGCCGGTCCACCTTTTTTAAAAACGGTAACCACCAGCCCTGTCTGCCACTCCACAGGCACTATTTACTGTAAACCATTTAAGAAATTAGTTGTTTTGATTTATGATGCATTAAGGAATTGGTTTCTTACAGGTGATACCTACCGTAATGGTATAGAAATGCAAATTGTTCTGAACAACATACTGTATTTTTATTTAATAATTGTTCCTTAAATAATGTCAAGGACGGTATGAAAATAATTTCAAAGAAAACAAATCCAAATGGGGCAGCATGGTGGCGCAACTGGTAGAGCTGCTGCCTCTCAGCGAGAAGGTTGCCGGTTCAAATCCCGGTCCGGGGGCCTTTCTGGGTGGTTTGCATGTTCTCTCCGTGCATGCGTGGGTTTCCTCCCACAGACCAAAAACATGCATGTTAGGCTGATTGATAACTCTAAATTGTCCCTAGGTGAGAGTGAATGTCTCGTTTTGTCTCTGTGATGGACTTGTGACCTGTCCAGGGTGTACCTCACACTGTGATTGCTGGACATGGGTACCGGCGACCCCCGTGACAAAAAATGGAAGAAGCGGGTAAAAGATAATGGATGGACAAATCCAAATGAGAAATGGCAGCATCCAACAGATTTGTAACGAGCTGCTGCAACATTTTATTCATGAAGTGTTATGGCAACTGACCCGTTCACAGAACCAAATAAACAATACAATGTGTGAAGCGTGTGAAAATTAATTTGTGAAAACAACATGGATGAAAACAGCCTTTAAATAAATACATATTTACATAGGTGAAAATAGAATTCAAAGAGAGAAGTGTGAATCTATACAGTTTGACAGCTACACATAAGAGATGACGTTTTCCTCATGCAGGGCTTCATTACAAAAATAAAACGCCTACAGTTGAATAATTCAGCTCCTCAGTACTGGAAGGGAGTTCTTCAGACACACAAAGCCAATGCTTACATTCTCATACAACCACTGTTTCTTCTATTTCCTCGAGGTTCACCATCTCACTGTCCATCTCTACTTCCACCTGAGAGTTCACCACCTGCTGCCCGTCAATGTCAGTCGTGGTCACGTGCACCACCTGAATATGCAGCCCGGCCTGTTTTAATCTCTCCACATCTTCCTCACACATCCCTTCAATTCCTTCCTCCACCACGATGGTTGCTGTGTCCCCCATTTCCATCACATTCACAGGCTCCTCTTTGACATGCTCGACCTGGATGCCATCTTCCAACAGAACCGTCTCGGCTGTATTATCCTCAATGGCATGCATGTCTTTGAGGTGGACCTTCAGTTCTTTGGGGTGGGTGAACCATACGTCACACTCGGTGCAGTGGTTAGGCTTGTCTCCGGTGTGGCACAGGAGATGCTCTTTGAACTGTTCCCAGCTGTTGAAGACGCTGCTGCAGACCTAGTGGAGATGATTGGATGAGACAACAGTGAACAAAAAGATTATCACTGTGGACGCAACACTGAAGTAATATTTTGTAATGCCAAATCTAACCAAATTCCGCATGTAAAACAAAACAAAAAATATTCTTAAAAATAAACAAAAATTAGAAACAACCGTAAGCTTTTGTCAATAACTGTAACAATAACCTTCTTTGTCAATAACATCTATCCATCCATCCATCCATTTTCTTCCGCTTATCCGGGGTCGGGTCGCGGGGGTAGCAGCCTAAGTAGGGAGGCCCAGACTTCCCTCTCCCCAGCCACTTGGAGCAGCTCCTCTGGGGGAATCCCAAGGCGTTCCCAGGCCAGCCGAGAAACATAGTCCCTCCAGCGTGTCCTGGGTCTTCCTCTGGGTCTCCTCCCGGTGGGACATGCCCGGAACACCTCACCAGGGAGGCGTCCAGGAGGCATCCTAACCAGATGCCCGAGCCACCTCAACTGGCTCCTCTCGATGTGGAGAAGCAGCGGCTCTACTCCGAGTCCCTCCCGGATGACTGAGCTTCTCACCCTATCTCTAAGGGAGAGTCCAGCCACCCTGCGGAGAAAACTCATTTCAGCCGCTTGTATCCGAGATCTTGTTCTTTCGGTCATAACCCAAAGCTCATGACCATAGATGAGGGTGGGAACGTAGATCGATCGGTAAATTGAGAGCTTTGCCTTTTGACTCAGCTCTCTCTTCACCACGACAGACCGGTACAGCGCCCGCTTCACTGCGGACGCTGCACCTATCCGCCTATCGATCTCACGCTCCAGTTTTCCCTCATTCGTGAACAAGATCCCGAGATACTTAAACTCCTCCACTTGGGTAAGGACCTCCTCCCCGACCCGGAGAGGGCACGCTACCCTTTTCCGGCTCAAGACCATGGCCTCGGATTTGGAGGAACTGATCCTCATCCCGGCCGCATCACATTCAGCTGCAAACCGCTCCAGCGAAAGCTGTAGATCACGAGCTGATGAAGCCAATAGGACCACATCATCTGCAAAAAACAGAGAAGCGATTCTAAGGCCACCAAAACGGATCCTCTCAACACCTTGGCTGCGCCTAGAAATTCTGTCCATAAAAGTTATGAACAGAATCGGTGACAAAGGGCAACCTTGGCGGAGTCCAACTCTCACCGGAAACGAGCCTGACTTACTGCCGGCAATGCGGACCAAGCTCTGACACCGGTCGTACAGGGACCTAACAGCCCATATCAATGGGCCTGGTACCCCATACTCCCGGAGTACCCGCCACAGAACCCCCCGAGGGACGCGGTCGAATGCCTTTTCCAAGTCTACAAAGCACATGTAAACTGGTTGGGCAAACTCCCACGCACCCTCCAGGACCCTGTTGAGGGTGTAGAGCTGGTCTAGTGTTCCACGACCAGGACGAAAACCACACTGCTCCTCCTGAATCCGAGGTTCGACTATCCGACGGACCCTCCTCTCCAGAACCCCTGAATAGACCTTACCAGGGAGGCTTAAGAGTGTGATCCCTCTATAGTTGGAACACACCCTACGGTCCCCCTTTTTGAATAGGGGAACCACCACCCCAGTCTGCCAATCCAAGGGAACTGCCCCCGATGTCCACGCGATATTGCAGAGTCGCGTAAGCCAACACAACCCCACAACATCCAGAGCCCTAAGGAACTCAGGACGAATCTCATCCACCCCCGGAGCCTTGCCACCGCGGAGCTTTTTAACCACCTCGGCGACCTCAGCACCAGAGATTGGAGAGCCCGACCCAAAGTCCCCAGGCTCCGCTTCCTCAGTGGAAGACGTGCCAGTAGGATTGAGGAGGTCTTCGAAGTATTCCGCCCACCGACTCACAACATCCCGAGTTGAGGTCAACAGCACGCCATCCCCACCATAAATGGTGTTGGTCGCGTACCGCTTTCCCCCCCTGAGACGCCGGATGGTGGACCAGAATCGCCTCGAAGCCGTACGGAAGTCATTCTCCATGGCCTCTCCGAACTCCTCCCACGCCCGAGTTTTTGCCTCAGCAACCACCCGAGCCGCATGCCGCTTGGACTGCCGGTACCTATCTGCTGCTTCCGGGGTCCCACAGGCCAAAAAGGCCCAATAGGACTCCTTCTTCAGCTTGACAGCATCCCTCACCGCCGGTGTCCACCACCGGGTTCGAGGGTTGCCACCACGACAGGCACCAACAACCTTGCGGCCACACTCCGATAAGCTGCCTCGACAATAGAGGCGCGGAACACGGCCCACTCGGACTCCATGTCCCCCGCCTCCCTCGGAACGTGTTCAAAGCTCTCCCGGAGGTGGGAGTTAAAGCTCCGTCTTACGGGAGACTCTGCCAGACGTTCCCAGCAGACCCTCACAATACGTTTGGGTCTGCCAGGTCTGACCGGCATCCTCCCCCACCATCGGAGCCAACTCACCACCAGGTAGTGGTCAGTTGACAGCTCCGCCCCTCTCTTCACCCGAGTGTCCAGGACATGCGGCCGCAGATCAGATGAGACGACAACAAAGTCGATCATTGAACTACGACCTAGGGTGTCCTGGTGCCAAGAGCACATATGGACACCCTTATGCCTGAACATGGTGTTCGTTATGGACAATCCATGACGAGCACAGAAGTCCAACAACAGAACACCACTCGGGTTCAGATCAGGGGGGCCGTTCCTCCCAACCACACCCCTCCAGGTCTCACTGTCATTGCCCACGTGAGCGTTGAAGTCCCCCAGCAGAACAAGGGAGTCCCCAGGAGGCGCACCCTCCAATACCCCCTCCAAGGACTCCAAAAAGGGTGGGTAATCTGCGCTGCCGTTCGGCGCATAGGCACAAACAACAGTCAGAGCCCGTCCCCCCACACGTAGGCGAAGGGAGGCTACCCTCTCGTTCACCGGGGTGAACCCCAACGTACAATAACCTTCTTTTAACATGTCTGTTACATGTCTGTTAGCAAAAAAAAAATTTTTTTTTAAATAAATAAAACGTGCTGCCGCTTTGGTGTGGGGGATAAGCGCGCGGCACATGTTCTGAGGCTGGGCCTCTCTGCAGGAGTCGCGGGTTCGCGTCCCAGACCCGACGAGCTTCTTTCTGCAGTGTCTCTCCCCTCTCTACCCGTTTCACCCTCTCCCTCTACATTAAAGGCCACTGAGCCCAAAAATGTAAAAAATAATAAATAAATAAAAAACTAGTGCACAGGTTTTAACAAAAAACTCTTGCTGGATGGCATAAACAACTGATTAACTTCTGGAGTCAACTTAATTCAAGATGACTACCGGTATACCTCAGATAGATAATTATTATTAGAAACTCAAAAATTAACATTTTAATTTTACAAACTTTTTTTCTCCAATTGCCCCCTTCGTCAGGGGTCGCCACAGCGAGCGAAATTGCATGAAGCTTTGGCAATTGTTTTTACACCAAATCGTTTTTCCCTGACACAACCACTGAGCAGCTGCAGCCCACTTGTGTGGAGCAGATGGAGATAAGGGTCTTGCTCAAGAGCCCAGAGTATGGCTGAGTACCAAACCTCGGTTCTTTTATGGTACTGACCGAACTGTTTCGGTCGGTGTTAAGATCAAAACACGCCTCTTCTTTCGCTGTCAAGTTTCGGTGATTGGCTGTAACATGGCATGTGGTTATGTTACAGCCAATCACCGAAACTTGGCAGGTAAAACACAGACATATGGCAAACAGACAGTCGTGTTTACGCCCAGAGCTACAGGTATATGTCGCTGCCGTATGTCTATGGCACTGGTTACGCCCACAGACGGGGTTCACGTGTGCAGCGCGTGTCGTCGAACGGCTTCAATTTACGAGCGGAAAGTTGCTCCGTGTTTGGGAGAAAAGTGGACTGCAGCAGCGTTAAAGTCAGCCTGTGAGTGTTGAACGGCCTGATTCATCGTCTACACGACCGGACTCCTCTTCGTCAAAGAACTCCAAGGACGGAGCTGTGTCTGTGATTTCAGCTGGCGAGTTTACGTTTGTTAACGTTACTGCAGCTAATACGTGCATCGCGGTCAGTTAAACTAGGATCCATGTAACACTAACTTTAAGATATTAGTATGGAGCTTTACGTTATGGTTATGTAGCTAGCTAAAATCAAAAGCTAACTACAGATTGACAGATAAAGCTTAGCTTGTAAAAATGTGCTCATCCATCTGGTCAGCTGGTTAAACAGTGCTCACCGTTTATTGTTTGCCTCACAGGAGACTCTGACCCAGAGTAGGGCAAATGAGGGTGGAGGCAGGTGTGGGTGCTTCACCTTTCCCACCAAATCAACCACAGATTCACATTCTCCAACCTCTGCACCTCTACTGCACTCCCCCAGATTTAATTTGACAGATATGGAGCTACAATTTGGTGTAGTAGCTAAGACTCATACCCAAATCATACTCTAAGCATGATCAAATTGCAAAATAAAAACAAAAAAATTGCCTAAAGCAAAGCGCATGTAAGGCAGCAGACTACCGGTATATGCATCCCTTCAAATAATCTTCTGAAGTGAAAAATAATCTTGACGTCATCCCTCAGCTTTGCTTTTAGATCCTTGAATATCATGAGGAAGAGGTTTTGATAATTGGTTGTTTATAGTCAAACTAAATCCAATTAAATTTTACCTCAAAACACCTTTTGACTAAAATTACACTATTGCTTCTCAAAAAAAAAAAGAAGAGAGAATCTTATCTAATTCTTCAGATTTAACCTGAATGTTTTTAGAGGACCACAGGGCAGAAAGAAGTTAATCATTTGAGATCACTTTATTTTATTGAGCAAAACTGTGTTTTACTAAGTTTAAAGATCTTAATGCAGCCAGTGTTTTTCAGCACTGTGACATTCTGACTACGGTACATTGATTTTTCATTCTGATTTCTGTAAGGTGACCTTGAGAGTTTTGAAAGGCGCCTATAAATAAAATCTATTATTATTGTTGAATAGATACTGATAAAAACATGATTTATACTGTAGATGGATAATAAAAAATACAGTATATATAAACATTAACTGGTGACTGCAAACACTCAACATTTAATAAGGTAGTAATTTCATTTTAAACACTGCAAATGTTTTTCCATGCAGAACACCATAAGCACTATAACACAACAACATACAGTAGTCACTTTATGATAGCAAAATAGAAGGAGCGCTAAACTATCTTTGCTCTTTATTCAGTAAGTTTATACTGACAACTTTCTTTTAGAACAAGTTGCCAAATATTTAAACATTATTGAGATAAAATTTGTACTAATGACACTGAACTGAGCAACAAGTGTGGAAGCTGAACGAACTGTACCTGGCATTCATATAGCTTTTTGCGTCCTTTCTTGGCTCCAGCCCCGTTCTGACATGCTAGCATATGGCACTTCAAGGTGCTGTTTCTTGCAAATTTCTCATGACAGTCTGGACACTCATAAGGCTTTTCACCTAAAAAAATAAATAAATAGCCAAACATCTTAATGCTAGACATATAAATCACTTGTCTGCTAAAAAAAACACCTAATAAATGTCAGTCAAAGTGCAAACACAAACAGGAAAAAGAACAAGTCAGCTTTGTTTAAAAAAACAACAACAAAAAACTCACCCGTGTGTTTCCGTAAATGCTCTTTAAAGTGACCAAAGTGGTCAAAGTGCTTCTTGCAGTATCCACAGACGTGCACTTTCTTCAGAAATTTTTGGCTGTTTTGAGACAGTTCTTCTGTATCGAAATGAAACGTGCTGATGTGCTGCTTCAGGGCGCTTTCCCGTGTGTAGGCCTTACCACAGTGATTACACACATGGGGCTTCTCCATTGAGCTCAGGTGAGTTTTTAGGTGCTGTTTAAGATGGTAATATAGTTTAAAGTTGCGGTCACATTTGTTGCAGCGAAACGTGTTGTCTACTTGGGAAATCTGGACCTCCACAAACTCAACATTCTCCAGACCCTTGGAGGCTGTTACAGTTTCCTCCTGATACAGAACATCCTGTTGAGCACAAATAAATTGTAGCTATTACTTTCACACAAAATATAATTACATCCACAAAATTTAATGTATACCTTACATATGTTTTCTTTTATAATCACCTGTACTGTTGTTTCCTCTTGCTGGTATTTGCTAGTGATGTCAGCCAGAAGAGCTAAAGCGGAATCATCTGATGCTGATGCCTGAGCAGACTCTGCTTCATCTACCACCTCCTCCAACCCAGACTCCATCACCTCAATGGACTCTTCACCTGCAACGTCAATCTCCACCTGTAAAGCAGTAAAATAATCCACTATTGAACACTAAATATGGCTAACTAATGGTCAATTGTATTCACATCATTAAATAAAACAGACAAAAAGGCAGCGCTTTGGGATGATTTATACTTTAATGTAACAATCATACTAACCTGTTCCTCTTCTACTGTAGGCAGGGTTTCTGTAATTACATTAGATGTCTCAGCAATCTTCCTCTTTTCCCCATTGCTCTTCGCCACCAGAGAAGAATCGTCATTTAACCTACAAGAGATTAACTATTAGTGATCAATTAAAACAGAAAATCACTGAGTCCTGGGAAATTTCCACCCTAGCCTAGTTAACACATTAACAATAGCTACATTGTATAATTTCAGCCATGACAGAAACAATTCTTCATCAGAAATTGTGGCTCTAAGTAAAACTTACTTGTTGAGTGCATTGATGGCTTCCTGCATTTG
>JBBPBX010053170.1:0-23940 GCA_038048925.1 Garcialebias charrua | reverse complement strand
TAATTAATAAAAATATGAAATAAAAAAAATAAAAAAAATTGTTGAAATGTTCTTTATTTCATGTGTACATCACTTTGTTGCAGCTGTGGTTGTTTTAAATGGCTTTATAAATAAAGTATTATTATTTAAATTAATATTTTTATTATTTTTAACGCGAATTACGCAACTTCCGGTTTTTCGGACAATTTCCTGTCGCGTTGTTTTTAGCTTCTGTTAGCTCATCAGCCGTACCGTGTTGGTTCAGTGGTTGCTTCGCACAGACACATTACCTGCATCTGAACAGGGGGTTTATGGTTGGATGGATATACGAAGGGAAAAGACGCTGTGGAACGGGTGAAGCATTAGACACCGAACTAACATGCTAAAATACGGAGAAAGCTGTGCAGCCTTTTTGGAGGGACGACACCGAGCTAAGGAGGGCTAACAAGCACAGCTATGGAGGTGCTAACGCTGCCTGCTGGAAGGAGAAACCGCTCCCAGTAAGTAAATATTTTTTCCTTCATAATTGCTCCAAATGTATGGAGTTAACATGCTAACAGTCCTTCCTGTAAACAGTTTGGACCGCGTGGAGCAGCACGAAGCTGCGGTGCTCGGACGTGCAAGAGCTAACATGCTAAAAGACGAAGACAGGCTTTGACCAGCTCAAAGTAAGAATTTTTTTTTTTTTATTGATCAAAATGTATATGTTTTTTGATAATTATGTACTACATGTGTTTGGTGTGTTAGGATAGGTGAAGTGCTTGTTAACTGTACAGTGCCATACATGTACGTGTAGTCAGTGGTGGCTCGGGTGGACTCCGACTTACGGCAAAATCGGGTTACGAACGGCCCGTAGGTCCGGAACTCGTTCGTAAGTAGAGGACTAGATAGGTAGTAGATAGGTGTGCAGTGGAGAGCATCCTGTGCTCCAGCATCAACGTGTGGCATGGAGGCTGCACAGTTGAAGAGAGGAAAGCTCTGCAGAGAGTGGTGAAGGCTGCACAGAAGTCTGTTGGAGTCAGTCTCCCCACCATCACAGACATTTACACCTCCAGATGCAGGAAAAGAGCCACCTGCATCATGAAAGACCTCACTCATCCAGCACACTCACTCTTTGCCCCACTCCCCTCAGGACGGAGGTTGAGGAGCATCAAGTGTAGAACCACTAGACTGAGGAACAGCTTCTACCCTGAGGCTGTTAGACTCATGAATAGTCTTAGACTAGTTTTTTCCACCTGAGGCAGCTGGCTAAGGTGAAGCCAATTCTTTCCAAGCAACATTTTGAAACAGTAGTTCACGCCTTTGTGACCACACGGCTGGACTACTGTAATGCACTCTATATAGGAATCAGTGATTCGTGTATCTCTCAGCTTCAGAGGGTACAGAACGCCGCTGCACGACTTTTAACTGGCACACGAAAGTTTGATCACATTACTCCTGTTTTAACCTCCCTGCACTGGCTGCCCGTACATTCCAGGATTCATTTTAAAGTTCTTTTATTTGCTTTTAAAGCGCAAAATGGTCTTGCCCCGCCCTATCTGTCCGAGTTGCTGCAGCCATACACACCCTCTCGATCCCTCAGGTCATGTGATCAGCTGCTCCTGAGTGTCCCAAAGACAAAACGCAAGCTCAGAGGAGACCGTGCTTTTGCTGTGGCAGCTCCTAAACTGTGGAACAACCTTCCCTTGAACATCAGACAGGCCTCTTCCCTGTCTGTTTTTAAATCTCTTCTTAAAACCCATCTCTTCTCCCTGGCCTATGACACCATCTGCGATGTTGACTTTTAATAATTTTAGTCGCTTGTTTTATCTGAGTGTATGATTCCTCAACTTTTATTATGTGACTTTTATTTATTTTAATTATTTTATTACCTGATTGTGATTGTTTTGTTGTGTGTACAGCACTTTGGTCCTGTAGGTGTTTAAAGTGCTCTATAAATAAAGCTGGTATGGTATGGTATGGTATGAATAAATAAAAAAAAAAAATAAAAAATATATATAAACACTGCAAAATATCACATCATACTGATGCTGATCTGTTTTCTTGTCGCTGTGTTCATCTGTGTTCATCTGTGACCATCTGCTCATACAAACTCATGTTCGTGCTGCTGTTTATTCCCACTATATTAGGCTTAGTGTATTACTAGTTGATGTTTTTCTTAGTTAGTTCTAGATGTTATTACTGTTTTTCTCTTGCATTTGTTGTTGGATGTAACTGGGACCCCGTGTACATAATCTCGTTTTCATCACATGTACCACATGCGGTGCAAATGACAATAAAGACTCTCTGACTCTGACTCCCTGTATATACAGTATATATATTATATAAATACAGTGCCAGGCGCCACAGTGTAACCTGTTACACGATGAAAGAGACATAACAATGAGGTCATGCCGGCTCGGATGTTGCCTATATTAACAAACCCCGTGTTAGATGTTGTAGAACCAGGACATTCTGATGAGAAATGGACTACTGGAACAAGACATGCATGGAAAAGTGCAGAGAACCAACACTGTTGGAATACTACTATGCAAGCAAGCAAGATGGGCTATATGAGAAGGATGTGGGAATTATGGACACTTTGATACCCATCATCCAGATTGAACAGAATCAACTTTGTTTTGTCCTCAGATAAATAATGTTATTAACTTACTTTGTATGTACATGAATGTTTCTGTTTAGTGTCCTGAGATTGATGACTTCTGTTGTTGACGACTGGGCGCTATATAAATAAACTGAATTGAACTGAACTTCAGACCCAGAGTACAGAAATCTGCTTTTACACCTAGAGGTTGATGAGGTACAAAGATGCTACAGCAAGGAGGAGTCAGAACCACAGGTCAGAGGGATACATTATCATCTGCACCATCAGAGTATACCAAGCCCCTTTAAAAATCCCTGAGGAGATGAATGTAAGATCAGCTGATCTGAGAATGAAGATTGTGACCAAGCTTGGCACCTATAACCTGCACCCCTTGACAAGACTACATGACAAAGTACCTTCTGAAAGTTTGCTAGAAGATGTTAATGCAGGATTACTAAGCACAGTATCTCTACAGACACCAACACAGAGACCAATAAGGGATATACACAACAGCCAGATTGATCCATGACTTGCTTGACTAGAAGATCAAGCCTACAATGAATCAGGAATATTGCCCACCATGGAGAAGGAGTCTGGAAGTTAAGATCAAGGCAACAACAAGAGAAATCAGCCAACTGTCAGAACAACAGAAAGGAACAATGAATTAAAATCTACCATGAAAACACCACCGCATGTCCATACCTGAGACTGCCAAACAATGCCTCAAAGCTCTGGCTACTCACCTAAAGAGGTACACTCGAGAAGCAGGAGCCTGGAGAATTAACATGGTATTCAGAGCATATTCTCAGTGAGAGGAACAACATAAGGGTAGATCCAGCCAGAGCTGAGACTGAGCAATGTTAGAGAAGCATCATGGGAGAAGGAAGCATCACACAATAATGATAATGATGGCAACAGGACAGCTCAGGTCCTGGGTCCTGGGTCCAATCCCTGGTTGGACCTGGGGTCTTTCTGTGTGGAGTTTGTATGTTCTTCTCATGCTTGTGTGGGTTTTCTCTGGGTACTCCGGTTTCCTCCCACAAAAAACAAACATGCATGTTAGTCTGTCTTCAGGCCCAGGCCTCCCTTGTAAAAGAGATATGATCTCAATGGGATTTGCCTGGTTCAATAAAGGTTAATAATAACAATGATGTCTCATGGCTACAAGATCTAAGATCTCAACACAGCAATCTCCCAGAACAAGTACATCACAGTGGCAGACATCTAAGACAAGAGTCTTCGAAATGAAGAGCAGGGCCTGCACCTGGGTCTGACAGGATCAGAGTCAGAGTTTCTTTATTTGTCATTTGCACCACATGAGGTACATGTGGTGGAACAAAATTGTGTGCACAGGGTCCCAGTTACATCCAACAAAAGTATAAAATGTAAAAGAAAAACAGTAATAAGAGCTAAGATATGAACTAAGAAAAAAAGATATGAACTAAGAAAAGAGTTAAACTAAGAATACACTATAAAAACAATACGCCGAAGGGTGGGCGATATATCGAATATACTCGATGTATCGCGATATTTTAAATGTACGATGGTTAAAAGGGCTATATCGTGTATATCGAGGATCCTCCTGCTGTCGCGCGGGCCCCCACTCGCCCCCCTCCTTCCTGCAGGCTGCAGGAGCCGCGCGCGAGACTTTCAGCACAACATGTAAACACGGCAGATATGAAGAGCGCTGCACGCTGCTGAGGGGGGAAAACAATGTTCTGAGCTAGTTTGGATTAAATTGTCAGATGAGGGCATAAAAAATGTTTTTGTAGACGATGCTGAAAATAGTCCCGAAGAAAGGTCTGAACTACGAATCTTTTTCACCATTTAAACAGCGGAGTGGAGCATGAACGGCAGAACCAAGTGTTTTTACAGCTGCTGCTTCCTTAAAACAAACCACGGGTCTGAGCTTAGTCATGCGTGCACCGCATAGAGAGGTGGAGACATTAATAAATCAGCATTTTATCATTATCGCTAAAGACACGGTCCTTAGCGGCTAACAAGATGGCTAACGCGTTAGCCGTCTTCTTCCACAGCTGAGACTGACCGTGTCTTTAGCGATACAGCTGATTTAATAATGTCTCCACCTCTCGGTTCACGTTTCTGAGTGGAGGCTGTCGTGTTTTTACACAAGGATTCAATGCGACACTTTGTAGAGCAACTTTAGAGAACGTCTTCGTGAATCCGGAAACAACCCCTGACCCTTTCACAATAAAACCGGATACAGTACACAGAGGCTCACATTTACTGCAGTACTGTGATAAATCTGTTCTTGTTCAGAGGTTTTGCAGACATTGCCTGAACTTGGCACAGTTTGAAACTTGTGCACATTTTGTGGTTTGTTGTTAAAAATTACTAGCACATGCAAATAGTTGAGAGTTGTTACCTGTGACTGTTCTGGGTCAGTAAATTTTATGGCCACTGTTTACACTTTTGTTTTTGTATTTTAAAGGCCTTAATTGTTTTGATTTAATATTTTTTTAATGTTAAAAGCACAAGAGCACCTTTTTAAGTTTAAATTATGTATTCTTCCTTTTTGCTTGAAGTACTTTTTATTTATGTGTGCAATTGATGGTTAAAATAAAATATTTAAGTTTGTTCAAATTTAGTGTTGACATTTTTTAATCAATTTTGAATCATTTTTTCATTGATTTTGGAGATATCGCGATATATATCGTGTATCGTGATATAGCCAAAAAATATCGCGATATAATATTTTCCTCATATCGCCCAGCCCTACGCCGAACAGCAGCACGAACATGATCCACACCTACTGGCTAAAGAAACTGACTGCTCTCCGTGAACGCTTAGCAGTTCAGATGAACCAGCTGCTAATGGAAGGGACACAGTTGTCACTGGAGGACTTGGTACAGTGACCCCCAAACTGGAAGAGTGTCTCTTCCCTGGGACAACCTCAGAGCTCTCTGTCCAGAAGAGCTCAGTCCCAGGAACAACTAAGATACTGAACAGAACCTTGAAACTACGAGGTGAATTTTTTTTCAGGTGGCACGGTGACCTCTCAGTGAGAAGGTCACCAGTTCAAATCCCAGCCCAGGGCCGTTCTGGGCATAGTTTGAATGTTCTCTCTGTGCATGTGCGGCTTTTCTCCGGGTACTCCAGTTTCCTCCCACAGTTTAAAAACATGCATGTTAGACTGATTGGTAACTCTGAACCGTCCCTAGGTGTGAGTGAGAGAGTGAATGGTTGTTTGTTTCTATGTGTCCCTGTGATGGACTTGCGACCTGTCCACAGCATGTACCCCGCCCCTCGCACAGTGATTGCTGGAAAATGGATGGACGGATGGAAGTTATTTCAGTAACTTTTGTGGGTTTTTCTTGCTTCAACAAAAAGGTAAAACAGATTTGTCCATGCTTGTAAGAGGACATCTCTGCAGCTCTTTTGCTCTGTGAAGACGTCTGTCCTGAGAACATCTGTATTTTCAGGACATTAGTATTTGTGTGTCTGTCTGAGTGAGACAGCTGTACCTTTAGAAGATCTTTGGGAAAGTCTTTTCCATCATTGAGTCCTTCCAGGTTGGAGATAAACTGACTGCAGGACATCCTCTTCCCCACATTCTGCATGAACAGAAACAGTTCACGTCATTTATCTCAGATGTAAAGCAGGTCTTCAGGTCTGCTCCTGGGTGGGATCCTCTTGAACTGTTTACACTGCTCACTTCCTTAAGTTTATAACTTGAAGTCTGTCAGTTTCAATACAACATTACAATGCAAACCACATATTTACTGATGCTTTTCATCTAAAATATTAGTAATTAATTAATTAATTAATTAGATTAATCTTCAGCCACCCCAATAAGTTGAAGAAACAGTACTTTTAAGCAATATAAAAACTAGAAAGTATATTTTCCTCTAGACGATCGGGGTGGTTGGTTTACAAACCGGATTCCAAAAAAGTTGGGACACTAAACAAATTGTGAATAAAAACTGAATGCAATGATGTGGAGGTGCCAACATCTAATATTTTATTCAGAATAGAACACAAATCACAGATCAAAAGTTTAAACTGAGAGAATGTATCATTTTAAGGGAAAATATGTTGTTTCAAAATTTCATGGCGTCAACAAATCCCAAAAAAGTTGGGACAAGTCCATTTTTACCACTGTGTGGCATCCCCCCTTCTTCTTACAACACTCAACAGACGTCTGGGGACAGAGGAGACCAGTTTCTCAAGTTTAGAAATAGGAATGCTCTACATTCATGTCTAATACAGGCCTCTAACTGTTCAATCGTCTTGGGCCTTCTTTGTCACACCTTCCTCTTTATGATGCGCCAAATGTTCTCTATAGGTGAAAGATCTGGACTGCAGGCTGGACATTTCAGTACCTGGATCCTTCTCCTACGTAGCCATGATGTTGTGATTGCTGCAGAATGTGGTCTGGCATTATCTTGTTGAAAAATGCAGGGTCTTCCCTGAAAGAGATGACGTCTAGATGGGAGCATATGTTGTTCTAGAACCTGAACATAGTTCTCTGCATTAATGGTGCCTTTCCAGACATGCAAGCTGCCCATGCCACAAGCGCTCATGCAACCCCATACCATCAGTGATGCAGGCTTCTGAACGGAGCGTTGATAACAACTTGGGCTATCCTTGTCCTCTCTGGTCCGGATGACATGGCGTCCCAGTGTTCCATAAAGAACTTCAAATCGTGACTCATCTGACACAGAACAGTCTTCCATTTTGCCACACTCCATTTTAAATGACCCCTGGCCCAGTGCAAACGTCTGAGCTTGTGGAGCTTGCTTAGAAATGGCTTCCTCTTTGCACTGTAGAGTTTCAGCTGGCAACGGTGGGTTGTGTTCACTGACGATGCTTTCTGGAAGTATTCTTGAGCCCATTCTGTTATTTCCTTGACAGTCGCATTCCTGTTTGAGGTGCAGTGACGTTTAAGGGCCTGGAGATCATGAGCATCCAGTAGAGTTTTACGGCCTTGACCCTTACGCACAGCGATTGTTCCAGATTCTCTGAAACTCAGGACAGTGTTACACTTTTACTATAATATGCTTATGTTTATTAAATGTTTCAGTGTTTTAGTGTTTAAATGGTTACTGTTGCACTGAGGGACAGAGAGAAACACAATTTCAATCCTGTGTATGTCCTGTACATATTGCAGTTCTGACAATAAAGATGACTTTGACTTTTGACTTTTGATGATGTTATGCACGGTTGATGATGATAACTTAAAGACTTGGTATTGCTGCACTATCTTTCTGCGCAACAATGGTGGAATTGGTGATCCTCTTACCATCTTGGCTTCTTAGAGACACTGACACTCTGAGAAGCTCTTTTTATACCCAATCATGTTGTCAATTGTCCATAACTTTTATGGACAGAATTTCTAAGCGCAGCCAAGGTGTTGAGGGGATCCATTTTGGTGGCCTTAGGATTGCTTCTCTGCTTTTTGCAGATGACGTGGTTCTATTGGCTTCATCAGGTCGTGATCTACAGCTTAAGGCCGAGATACACTCGCGCGTCCTCACGGTACGCCTATACGCAGCGTACGTACGCCAAGGCAAAAGCGTAGCCCCGCGTAGCCCCTCAGGGCATGTACGCGCAAAAGTATTTTTTTACTACGCATACGCGATCCGCGTGCGCGATACGCGGTGTCTGACCATAAACTTCCCGGCGCCGGACTGTTTTGTATGTTACACAAATGAAATAAATTCCCCTTCTTTATCGCTGATCGGGCCTTTTCTTTTGTTTTTTTGCCTAAAGTCAAGTAACCGCTTCTTCCTCCGTTCACTCGATGATTGAAATGAATGAATTCAGGTCCTACCTGGGTGCGCGATGTTTTAATATTCCCTGGTGGGCTGTGTGCTGCAGGAAAAGCGCTCCCTGTTATTATTTTTATTTCTGAGAGAACTTTTTATAACATATATAGTAGAAACACCGCATCAGAACACCGCAGAAGTCCAGCGAGCTGCTCATGTTAAAGGTTTCACTTTCAACTAGGTTTCACATTCAGCTGACTGAGCGCTGTCAATCAATTCAGTAGGCGTGTCAGCAAGTGACCAATCAGCGAGCTCAGTTGAGTCCCCTTCGTGTGCAGCAGCTCATATTACAACAAGGAGAACGTGAGCTGAAGTAAAGCAGCCGCTCCGTATACGCGCGTATACGGAGTCTGCTTCACTGTATCTCGGCCTTTACATTGGAGCGGTTTGCAGTCGAGTGTGACGCGGCTGGGATGAGGATCAGTTCCTCCAAATCCGAGGCCATGGTCTTGAGACGGAAAATGGTAGAGTGCCCTCTCCGGGTCAGGGAGGAGGTCCTGCCTCAAGTGGAGGAGTTTAAGTATCTCGGGGTCTTGTTCACGAATGAGGGAAAACTGGAGCGTGAGATCGATAGGCAGATAGGTGCAGTGTCGGCAGTGAAGTGGGCGGTGTCGTGGTGAAGAGAGAGCCGAGTCAAAAGGCAAAGCTCTCAATTTACCGATCAATCTACGTTCCCCCCCTCATCTATGGTCATGAGCTTTGGGTTGTGACCGAAAGAACGAGATCTCGGATACAAGCGGCTGAAATGAGTTTTCTCCGCAGGGTGGCTGGACTCTCTGAAATGTTACATGTACTCAAATTAAACTTTTGATCTGTCATCTATGTTCTATTACGAATAAAATATTGACATTTGCCATCTCCACATCATTGCATTCAGTTTTTATTCACAATTTGTTTAGTGTCCCAACTTTTTTGGAATCCGGTTTGTACATGGTGGTGGCCATCATGGGTTTTTATCGTGGCATGTTTTGATGGTGGTCTTTCTTACATGTACAGCCACACACCAAAACAGAAGTCGACACGTTGCTTATTGTTCAAGCTATACTTGTTTTGTCACATATTTAAATGTTCTAACTTTGTATCTTTTCATAACAAAAATTTAGAAATGCTTCAAGTATTTCAATAATAATTGTCGTAACTTTAGTTTTTCCGCATAGACATTTATGTAGATTTGTAAAACTTTTTAAAACTTAGTATTAAAATAACAATTTCTTTTGCCATATTTTTGTCTCTTACCTTTGTTAACAAATGATTTTAATATATTTTTTAATGCATTTCTTTATTTCTTTAGTCTTTACAAATGTATATTCAAGTTGTATAATTAACCTTCCAACAAAGTTTGGAACAAATATTTAACTTGTAGAAACAAATGGAGAATAAACACTGTAAAGTCAAGTTATGGAGCAGAAAATAACAAAAATACTTTGATTCGTTAGGAAGAAGAAGGAATTCAACATTTTAAAAGAACAAACCCATCGGCTTCGATTGTTGGACGTGAATGTTGGTCCGGTCTCACAAAGTGACTGACATATTTTCATACCTCACATCCAACAAGTGGTAAAACCGAAGATCAAACTCAGTTTCTTCTGTGAAATCAAGCGTTGTTGTGTTTTTGGCGTGTTTCTGTCACCTCTGTGTCTTTAGTACAGACGTTTATTTTAAGGCCAACACAGCGTTAACGTTGATCCAGTCTAACGTGGAGCATCAATACAGACCTTGAACCTCTGGTTCTAATCTGTCCTTTCACAGATGAAACCACTGATGTTTCCTCATTTATTAACCACTTTGGGTTTTCTCCACCTCTACAACCCTACAGTCCAACAAACAGCCCAGGCTTTGTTGTGTTTGTTGACTCGGTCCTTTGAACTGAGAGCTCGGACTCAGAAAACTGAAGTATAAACATAAAGTTAAACATTCTGCGCCTCACTTTATAAAAGACTCCAGAACCAGCTGAATCTGAAGGGGCTCATCTCTGTTAATAAGAGAGCAAGGGAGAATAATTGAGCAAACATGCACTCTCTCCACTTCCTTCTGATAATTTAAGCTTCTTTCTGCCTTTTTAGCTACTTTTCAGCTGTTTTTGTATATTTTCAGCTTTTTTCAGATAATTTCCTATTTCTGTGCTCAGTTCTACTTCTTTCAGAATAACGGGGCAAACATGTTCTTTCTGCTTTCTTTTGCTAATTTAAGATTGTTCTATAATTTTAGCATTTTTAAGCTAATTTCAGCTGTTTCAGATAAATTCAAGTTTTTCATGGTAATTTCTGCTACTTTTAGACAAATTAACTTCTTTATGCTCCTTTCAGCCTTTTCTGCTATTGCCGCTACTATTTACCTGTTTTCATACAGTACTAATGTTAGCCTTTTCAGCTAATTCCATATTTTATCTCATTTCAGCTCTTTCTGCTTCCTTATGAGTTTAAGCTTCTTTCTGCTCTTTCTTTGCTAAATTTTCAGCTTGTTTCCTTGATTTTTGTGCCCATTTCTGCTTAATTAAACCTAATTCAGCAAATATGTGTTCTCTGCTTTGTTCTGCTGTTTTAGGCTTGTTCTGCTATTTCAGCTACATTTCCACATGTTTTATTTATGTGATTTCAACTGTTTTCGGATAAATAAATAAAAATTGAGGTAATTTCTGGTACTTTCAGCCTAATTCACTTCTTTATGCTAATTTCAACTTGTTATGCTACTTTCAGCTCTTTTTTGTTGCCAGTTTTAGCTTTTTCTGCCATTTCAGCTACTATTTATTTATTTATTTTATGCTAAATTTAGCAAAACCAGCTAATTCCACATTGTTTAGCTCATTTAAGCTCTTTCTGCTTTTGTCTGGTAGTTTAAGCTTTTTTCTGCCTTACTTTTCAACTATTTTTGCTCATTTAAATTTTTTATAGCTAATTTCCTTATTTTTGTGCCCATTTCTGTGTATTTCAGCAAATATGTGTTATTTCTGCTTTCTTATGCTAAGGCTTGTTTTGCCATTTCAGCTACATTTCAGCTGTTTTCAGATCAATTTAAGTTTTTCATGGTAATTTCTGCTACATTCAGCCCAATTAACTTATTTATGCTAATTTCAGTTTGTTATGCTCCTTCAGCTTTTTTCTGCTAGTTTCAACCTTTCTGATATATCAGCTACTATTTAGCTGTTTATGCTAATTTTAGCTTTTTCAGCTAATTCCACATTTGTTGAGCTCATTTCAACTCTTTCCACTTCCTAATGGTAGTTTATTTTTCTGCCTTTTCAGCTACTTTTCATCTTTTTTTTTTTTCAATGTCAGATTTTTTTTAGCCAATTTCCTAACTTTTGTGCTCATTTATGCTTATTTAAACCTAATTCAGCAAATATCTGTTCTTTCTGCTTTCTTCTGCTGCTTGTTCTTCCAGTTCAGCTAGATTTCAGCATATTTTTAATCTAATTTCAGCTGTTTTTCAGCAAGTTCTTCTGCAATAAACATCACACTGAACACTGAATTTTCACAGGAAATGCAATTTCCCTAGTTCACTTAAACTTTGTTTCAACACAAACCTGGCTATAAAGGTTTGACTAGTGATTTCTGTGAATTAATCTGAGAACAAATGGAGAGCATCACGTGACTCCGTTCAGTTTTTATTCCTAGGAGACTTTACTGTGACCTTTGACCTTGTTGTTTCTGTGCGTGAGCTTCAGGCTTCAACGTTTCAAGCTGCTGTCTTTGAGTCTGGGACTCTCCTCTGAACGGACGGTAAATCTCAACAAAATAAAAGTTAGATCAGGAAGAATTTACAAAGACAAAGTGAGACTCACGTTTCCATGAAGGTCTGTGTTCAGCAGCATGATGGCACAAATCAGAGTGTGGACGCTGTCTGAGAGACGGAGACACTGGTGAGACATGGGCAGCTGAGACACACACAGGTGAGGGACAGGTGAGACGGTACCTTCAGTGGACAGGCTCTCAGGGTTACACTGTCTGTATCTCTGGGAGAACTGTGCAAGGACTCGCTCTCTCTCCTGAGTTTCTCCCATCAGAGCGAACTGCGTCAGAAACAACCTGAACAAACAAACAAACAAACAAACAAACAAACAACGACACGAGGAAACAATGTGAACATTCCAGGACTCCTTCAAAATAAAGGTTTGCCAAACATCTTTGAAGTGTGAAGACAAAAAGAACAGGAAGTGTGACCTGAGCGCCTGGTCCAGGTTCAGACCCGTGAAGTTAAAGTGACTCAGGTACTCCTGCGCCACCAGCTGGCTGAAGTCGTTACTGCAGAGATACAACAAGCGTAAACGAGGTTCACGTTAAAGTTCAGAAGTTTTATTTTACATCTTTTACTAAAGTTAACAGACAAAAAAATTCCTGATCGTCTTCTAAATGTTAATGTTGAGTGAGTAAAAAGAGTTTTTACTGTTTTAAGAGTGCTTCAGTTACATCGGCCCTAAATCTGTCCAGTAACGTGAGATATTTTACTAACAGGCTGAACATTTTGACTTCAGCTGTTTTTGCCAAGGATCTTGTTGGAAGAGTCGCACTCAGAGTTTGTGTTGTGAACGACTCGGAGCTACTACCACACAAAGCCTTAGCTCGGGTCTGAACATCTGACTGAGCTTCATCAGCTGGCTGAAGCGGCCATCTTGAACTGCATTGACTTCATTATCATAAATCAACTGCTGGTGGACAGGTTTCATTCAAGTTTGTCCATGGAATATTTTGCTAACAGACATACACAGACACAGGTGGCAGGTGAAAATGATTTCCTTGTTTCAGTGGATAGGAAAGGATAGAAGTGGACAAAAAAGGACAGAAATGGACAGAAAAGTAAAGAAATTCACAGAAGTGGACAAAAGTTGACAGAAGTAGACAGGAAAGGATAGAAGTGGACAAAAAAGGACAGAAATGGACAGAAAAGTAAAGAAATTCACAGAAGTGGACAAAAGTTGACAGAAGTAGACAGAAAAGGATAGAAGTGGACAAAAAAGGACAGAAGTGGACAGAAAAGTAAAGAAATTCACAGAAGTGGACAAAAGTTGACAGAAGTAGACAGAAAAGGATAGAAGTGGACAAAAAAGGACAGAAATGGACAGAAAAGTAAAGAAATTCACAGAAGTGGACAAAAGTTGACAGAAGTAGACAGAAAAGGATAGAAGTGGACAAAAAAGGACAGAAGTGGACAGAAAAGTAAAGAAATTCACAGAAGTGGACAAAAGTTGACAGAAGTAGACAGAAAAGGATAGAAGTGGACAAAAAAGGACAGAAGTGGACAGAAATGGACAAACTGACTTCTTGCTGAGGTTTCGAGCGACATCAGACTTCTTGAACCCGTCCAGGTTGTAGAGGCGTTTGGCAAGACGTTTGGCGGCCTGCAGGTCCGGCTTCAGGCCGTTGGTCATGGCGTCATCGCTGCCACCGAGCGCCAAACGTTCGGCTACGTCGGCCTGTGGGTACAGCAGCTCAGGAGGCCGAGTCGCCGGACGTTCCCTGAAACGAACAACAACACAGAATGAGGATTCAGAAAGATGAGACTAACAGAGAAGAAGACCGACAGCTTCATGTTGTCAGACCACCTCCTGAAACCAAAACAGACGTCACTAAAAGAACTTATGAGAAGTCTTTTAAAAGCTGAATGTACTGATTCAGGTAAACAGGAACAGAAATATAAAACAAGACTATGAGTAAAAGAAAAAAAATCATTCCCAAATACCCAAAGATGTAAAACTTGACAGCAGTCCTACAAAACAGAACTGTAAAAAGAAAAAAAAGAAATACTGTAAGTATTTACCGGTAGTATAAAAATGGACACAGCCCCTTACATTTGATAGAACATGCTAGCTTTATTATGAAAGTCCCAGGTTTTCCTCCTGAAGCTGTCCAGATGTCCAACAGAACCTTTCTGACCCAACTTGCATCATGTGATGCACTCAACGCTTTTCTTCAACATCAGCATGGACCGTCTCCATGGTTACGGGACAAACAGACTCCCAGCTGATGAAGCAACGTGACATTTAGCAGGTTGTGATGGGAAAACGTTTCCAGGAAACGTAAAGGGTATTTCAACACTTTAAAAACATCACTTCAAGTCCTCAAAGAGAAAAATTAAAAATCAATAAAACAGAAAACAAAAACCTTGGTTTCCTCATAAAGCTCATGCTGTTCATAAAGAGAATAAAACTTTAACATATTTGTTTCTTCTTTCTATATTTTAAAAGATCTTGCACACAAGGTGTAAGATCCAGGCAGGTACAGCATACATGGAACACCATAACCAAGAGGCTGGAATAAAATACAGGAACATCTGTGCAGAGTATGGACTGGAGGTCCCACAGTCAAAGTGGGAGACACCACCAAGGATGGAGAATGGAAGGGCTAAGATACTGTGAGACTTCCAGATCCAGACCAACAAACAGGTGATGGTTAACCAACTGGACAGTGTGGTGGTCGACAAGCAAGAGAAGAAGGCAGTGGTGATAGATGTAGCGACCCCAAATGACTGTAACATCAGGAAAAATGAGCAGCTGGAGAAATACCAAGAGCTGAAAGAAGAAATACAGAAGTTGTGGATTCAAAGAGTCAGTAGTCTCAGTGGTCATTGGAGGACTTGGTGCTGTGACCCCCAAACTGGAAGAGTGGCTCCAACAGATCCCAGGAACAACCTCAGAGATCTGTTGGAGAAAAATATTCTCACTTTATCTCACTTAACCGTGTTGACATTTATAAATTCAATGCATAGTTTAAATCTGTATCTGCTGATCAAACCCAACAAGAATTACAACTCATAGTGCCACAATCAAAAACAAAACTAAAAAATAGGGAGTGGACTGTGTTGATTTCCCATAATGCTTAGCAGTATTTTAGTGTTCCGGGCTGCACCATGAGTCAGAAGGACGTCTGTGATATAGACCTGCCTCTTGTACGCTATTAGAGTTTGGGTAATACTCGTTGTGAGGCTCAGAGTGTCTTCTTTATGTTTAAATCACACAATGTTAAGACAGAATTCACAGAGTATAGTGTAATACACGTGCTCTCCATTCAAGGAATTCATTATTACAGCCTCCTATATCTGAACGGTATCGGATCGGAAAAGTATCGGTATCGGTCGATACCCAGATTTGAGTATCGGATCGGAAGTAAGAAATGTGGATCGGTGCATCCCTAAACAAGATCTCTGTCCAGAAGAGAGCAGTCCTAGGAACAGAACCCTCAGAACTCAGGACTCTGGTAGAGGACCTGAGGTTGAAGTGGAACCACCCAGGTCCCAGACTGAGCTGAACTCCAGCCTCAACAGGAAGTGATCATCTGACCTCCTGCTGAAGGACTAGTTCATTAAAAGTCTGTTAAATCATTTGGACCTCCAACTGGACCTGGACCGAGCCTTTCTAATTGAACACAAAACCAACATGGTCAACGTCAGAACTCAGAGTAAGCTAACAACTAATGTTATATCCACATTTGTAAAACTGGCTGAGTTACAACCATTCTTTTATTTATTAAGAGTTATAAACTGTGGCGGCCATCTTGAATTTGGTTGACTTTGTGACTAGTTGTAAATGTTCATCCAATGAATAAAAGTTCAGAAAATCCATGAGACTTTAGTACAGTGTACCCTCTGACACCACACGGTGACCCTTAAATAAATCATCTTGTGAAAATAAACATGGTTACCACAACAGAAAATAATGAACAGACGTTCTCTCTCCTATTAGTCTCTGTTAGTTAATGATTGAATAACTGTTCATCATAATTGATTTTGTCTGACAGAAACCTGGCTACAGCAGGAGGAGGATTATTATTTGATAATTATCCAAACGGTCATATTCCCAGAACAAGAGGCAGAGGAGCAGCAGCTGATATCTTTCAGTCAGGATTTTAGGATTTATTGTCCAGCAGAGATTCTCAGTTTTTGTCTTGAGCTTTCAGACTTTCATCTGACTGGACTGTTGTGTTTTTTATTATCTGGGTGTCAAGATCTCTTGAAAAAGTCTTCAGTTGATCCAAAGTTCAGCTGAGAGCTTCAGCTTCTCTCCATCGACTCCCTGTCAGAATTTAAAGTCGTCCTTCTGGAGTCAGAGGGATTTGAATCTTTGTCAAAAATTGATCAAAATGTGTCTCGAGCGGGAACAGTGATCTTTAACATCTCATAACTGAGCTGCTGGAACTCTTTTTACACTGTCACAGGCGACCATGGAGGATTTGAGCTCAGGATGTTCAACCTGTGGTCTGATGACATCATGAAGTCCTCAGCTGTCAGGAGTTTACAGCTTTTTAACTTAACGTATTTTCCGGCGGTTAAGTCGCTCCGCCCCATAAGTCGCTTTTGTCCAATGTGTCCAATAAATTGGAAAAATCCATAAATATGTTGCTTCGCCCCATAAGTCGCATCGATTATGCGTTACCGCTGACGCGTCACGTATGTTACGCGTCACTGTTGACAACCCTAAATGTGGGCCGATGTTTTGCCCTGCTGGAAATGGCGGCCACAGGGGCGTGCACGGAAGGACTTTAACAAGATTAACGCGGTAAAAACAATTGTTTGTTTGCTGAAAATTATAGCAAGTGTTTCTGAGCTTAACCTTTCCTTAATAAATTCACGTAATGGTCAAATCTGCTGGATTTAAATTGTTTCACTTTGACGTCTTCCAAACGGTCGCGCACGCTGCGAAGATAAATGATAAATAAATTGAATTTTAGCTCAAACATCTCCTATAGCTAATTGTTGCTAGTTGTAAATATCCATCCAGTGATTACTTTCTGTAAGTTTCATCAAAATCTGTCGTGTGGTTCATGAGCTATTTTGCTAACTTAGCTGCAGCTAAGTTAGGACCAGCTGGGAACAGTTGGTGGACCCTAGCGGCCGAAAGTGGTACTGCTCCATTTTTTTCGTCAGAATGAATGGAAACCGTCATATCTCAGCCAAAAGTTGGTCTAAAAATATGGGAAAACATCCATAAATATGTCGCTTTGCCCCATAAGTCGCAGGACATAAAAATTAGTAAAATAAAAGTGCGACTTATAGGCCAGAAAATACGGTACTTTTCTCACTCCTACAACATTTCCACTCTATCCAGAGTATCCGTTCAGTTGTAGGTGTTGTTGTCTTCTTCCATCCAATGTGCCCCTCACTGCTTCAGATGGTTCCCCCACAAATCTTCTTCAGAGGTCAAAGGTCACACACCCAAACTTCCATTAACTTTCATTGTATCCTTTCAACTTGTCACATCTTTTCCAAAAACCACTGCAGAAACAGAAAAATGAACGTGCTCGACTGTTGGAGCTTACGCAACTCAAGGGTCGAGTTCTAATACGTGTTTGTTTGAGACTCACTTTTTACTCTGCATTCATGCCTGTCTTACTAATTAAAATCTACTAAACAAGCAATGATGGAGGCACACGCTCAGGTTCAGTGCTGTAACAGGAACAGAGAGGCACATGTAAACAATCATTAGTTTCTTTCCCTGGAACGCCTTCGGTCATTTGTGCTGCAGTGATGAATACGCTCGCCTACACATACGCTCAGCCGTTCTTACGTTAACGCACCGGTCTGCTGCTGCAGTGGAAACGCGTCTGTCCTCCATCAAACGCTGTGCAGTCGCTGCCGCTCAGTAAACAGTTGTTTAAAATCAAAACTGCTTCAGGAGGAGGGAATGAAGTCGGCGAGTGAATTAAAATCAGAAAGTGGGAAGTGGTTCAGCCACAGTGAGGACAGTTTCTACTTCCTTTAATGAAGTCCAGCTTCCCTTCAGCAGATCGCTGCGGTCAGCAGGGCGGCAGCTCAGCACCACTTTAACAGCAGCAGCTGCACTTATTAGAATATATAAATCATTAAATTCAGTTTACATGTAAGATCTCAGAGACCAGATTAGAATGATCTGAGGACAAACATCAGAAATGATTGAAACACATCCAGACACAGGACGGTCATCAGAACCAGCCTCGACAAATAAAAAGTCCACTCTCCTTCTGTTCTGGGGCTTTAGGAGCAAATCAAACTGATCCGGTCTTCAACAGGTTCTAAACGATTTAAATCTAACCTCAAATGAACAAAAAAACACCAGACAGATCGCACTGGATCCTTTTTGAATGAAACGGACAGTAAATGATGAAGCTGAGACTCCAGCCTTGTGAGGCCACCGTCAGGGGAAAGATGTGCGTGTCATACGTGGTTATATAATGATCCTTGTGTGAGTCATCTTATTCTGTCATTGTGATCTGAACGGTTTGTTATTATGAAGCTCTGGGATCGTTGCTGGAAAGACGGTCCCAGAAGTACAGGCTACAGCAGATATGTACACAGACAGATGTGTGAGGAAAACTACAAAATAAAGCTGTCCCACCACGTCTACCCTCTAGTAGGAGGCTGAGGAGTTCTCCATCTTTTTTCATGAGCTTCACGTCTTTTTTGTTCTGCCTTTTCAATAATACAGTTTACTCCTGTTGTGTTTTATTTATCTTCTTGTGAGTGAATGTTACACATGGTAAATGGACTGTACTTATTCAAAGATTCAAATTCTTTACTGTTATTCACATCAAATGTATCGCATGTGGTGGAACAAAATTATGTACACAGGGTCCCAGTTACATCCAACAATAAAATGTAAAAGAAAAACAGTAATAAGATCTAAGATATGAACTTAGAAAAACATCAACTAAGGACGCTTTTCTTGGCAGGGTCGAAGCTCGGTATAAGCGAGCTGTCCTTCACGTCATAGGTCGGGGGGAGGAGTCTGTGTGGACTGGAGCTTCCTGCTACCGAAGCGAGCAGCGAACACGGAAGGACTTTACAAGATTAACACGGTAAAAACAATTATTTGTTTTTAAAATTATAGCAAAGATGTGTCTTAAAGGTGCTATGTGTAACTTTCTGTAGAGCGCAGAACTTAGAAATATTTTCAACAGGCAAAGCATTCTGGTCCCTCCCCCTCAGAGCCATATATGGCTCTGCTCCCCCTGGCCCTGCTGAAATTCAAATTCAAGCTCTGTTTTTATTGGCTGGTTACAAACTGTTTTTATTGGCTGGTTAACGGCGGGTCACTCTGTGTTTTTATAAATGCTGATAGAGAAGCAAGGGGACTATAGTTTTTTTCAGAGATTACTTTGTCTAACATCAGTCTGTCAGTAGATAGTGACAGAGTGAAGAAATATGTTAAAAATATATTGTTAGAAAAGTTACAGACTGCACTACAAAGTTACATAGTGCAGCTTTAAGCTGAACTTATCCTTAATAAATTCACATAATCCTCAAAACTGCAGGATTTTAAAAAGTAGGCCGCCACGAGCACGCGCGCGGGCGGCTTTATTTCTTTTAAAATGGAGCTCAATGAAAGCTTAAAAAATACATTTCATAGCTGACTTCATAGCACGAGTGTTCCTGAGCTTAACCTTTCCTTAATGTCATGTAGTTGTCAAATCTGGTGGATTTAAGTTGAATCGCTTTGACTTCTTCTAAACCTGTTGCATGCGCTATGAAAATAATTATAAAAAAATCGAATTTTAATTCAAATAACTCCAACAGGTCAAAGTTTGTACATGAACATGTTGTGATTACACCCTGTAAGTTTTAAAAATATCTGCAGTGTGGTTTTTGATGTATTTGCATTTATATGCCAAAAAATAAAAGAGAAAAAAATAAAAAGGCAAGCCTCCATCCTTTTGTCTTTTAAAAAATTGAATTTTACTTTATTACTTGAATACAGTATCTAGACAAAATTAATCATGTTTTTCTTCTTTTACAGTGACAAGAAGATGGTGTAGAGGCAGGGCTGCCGACTTGGGACCCAAAGGACACAGGTTCAAACCCCGGCCACTACCCACCTTGGGGTGTCTATGAGTGCACACCTATTTCCCCAGCTCCCCGGGTGCTTTCTATGGCTGCTCACTGCACCACCTGGTGGTGGTTGGGTTAAATGCAGAGACAAATTTCGTCTTGTATGGGAAACATACACAGATGACAAAAATGTGACATTTATTTATTTTTTATTTAAGAAAGGAGTCACCAGATTTGAACATCTTGTGTCTTCTGGATGAAAACCGTGAGACAACGGGGAAAAAAAAGTATTTAGGTGGATGCAGTATTTTTATTTTTGTGCTTTTTTTACTTCTTATTTTTCATATTAAACTTTTTTTTTCTTAAGTGGTGTCATTGAACAATAATTTCCTAAACATATAGTACAATGTTAAGTGTGTAGTATATATATATATAGTGTTTGTTTAAAAACATACTGGATGTTAAGAATATTTTCCATTTGTATTTGACCTTTAAAGAATCATAAGAAAAAGATTATTAGATTTAAACAGCCCTCCATCCATCCATCCATCCATCCATCCATCCATCCATCCATCCATCCATCCATCCATCCTTACTGATGTCGGGTCGTGGGTGCAGCAGCGTTTCCCAGGATGCACAGAGGTCAACATCAACCCGATGAAGCTGTTCCCATAAGGAGTTTCCTGATCGACAAACATTTAATTATTAATACTTTGTTTATACGTTTAAAGACACAAGCTTCTTATATGTAATGGACCGTTTAAACCATATTATCCATTTGCATTTGACTTTGAATTATCCCTAACAAAATGTTACGTTTAAATTTAATGCAATACTAATTTTTTATATTACAGGGCCAATTAAAACCTAATTAATTCCTAATGTGTAGCTTACTGTAAACACAGTTTCACTGATCACAGGAGTGTGTGAAACATCTTTATTATAAAGAAACATAAAATGGAAAACACGTGGGTTTAAAACAAGCTGAAAAGGCAATAAAGTAAGATTATGACTTTGATTTAAAAGTTAATTCTCAAAGGGACTCCATTATAGCAAGTAAATAGCTCAAGGTGGTGAGACGAAGTCCTGCAGGGTGTTCTTCTTCTAACGTGTAGTGGTGTATAGTAAATAGGTTAAGGGAACACTACTGCCACCATGTGGTAAGACTAGTAGGATTCTAGACACCGCCCACAGAAGGGGTCCAGAAGTTTAATGGAAACAACTGATGTGAGCCGATCCGAACTGAACCAAACTGATCCGATCTGCACCGAGCGAGTGGAAAAGGGGCATAAATATACATTAAGCACTAGTAGCATAAAAACAATAAAAACATAATGTCAAACAGCAGCACGAACATGAGTCTGTGTGAGCAGATGAGCACAAATGGACACAGCAACATGAAACAGATCAGCAGCAACATGATGTGATTTGTCACACTGATTATTCTGGTTAGATATTCATGAGTCTAACAGCCTGAGGGTAGAAGCTGTTCCTCAGTCTAGTGGTTCTACACTTATGCTCCTTAACATCCTGCCTGATGGGAGTGGGGCAAAAAGTGTGTGTGGGGTCCTTCATGATGCAGGTGGCTCTCTTCCTGCATCTGGAGGTGTAAATGTCTGTGATGGTGGGGAGACTGACTCCAACAGACTTCTGTGCAGCCTTCTAATCAAGATCCTCAAAGTGCTTTACAACACAACCTGTGCCCTCATTTACCTCCACACACACATTCATACAACAATCTGTAGAATAATCAGAGCTTAATTAGATCACATTCATACACCAATGGGACACACATCAGAGGCAACAAAGGGTTCAGTGTCTTGCTCAGGGACACTTCAGCATGTGACTGCTGGTGGAATCAAACTTCCAAAATCTCCCATTGGAGGATGACTGCTCTAACTAGGGGCGGCCGTGGCGTAGTGGTAATGGCAGTCGTCCCCCGATCGGAAGGTTGGCGGTTCGAATCCCGGTTCCCCACACCATGTGTCGTTGTGTCCTTGGGCAAGACACTTAACCCCGAGTTGCTCCCGGTAGGACTGGAAAGCACCTTGCATGGTAGTCTGCCGCTACCGGTGTATGAATGTGTGTAGCATTCAATGTAGCACTTTGAGATTTTCACTAATGAAAAGTGCGTTATAAATTGAATTCATTATTATTATTATTATTATTATTATTATTATAACTAGTCAGCTGCAGCTGACCCAAACTCTGTTAAACTGAACATTATGATCTGTGGAGAAAGGTGTCCCATTTCTGTCAATGCTGAAATGACAATAAACTCAACTGAACTGAGGTGACTCCATGTCCAAAGAGCCAGCTTTGCTAAGCCAGGGTCAGAGCGCCAAGGCTCTCACCCGTGGCACCATGTACTGACTCGTATGGCTCCTCCTGCAGGTGGTGGGCCCACAGAAAGGCAAACCCATGTAACTCATCTGGGCTGAACCTGATTGGACCCAGTAGAGGCCTGGTCACCACAAGCCCCTTTCTTTAGGCCTAGCTCCAGGGCAGGGCCCTGTAACCCATGTCCAGTCGAGGGACACCAAGCCCCTTGTGGTTCTCTGTCCATACAAGTGTTCTCAATCGCTCTTGGTCTGGCCTGTGACCCAGGAACAAACTGCCTTGGGAGACCCTACCAGGGACAATGGAAGCATAGCTCCTTGCATCAATCAGGTACTCAAACTCCTACCAAGATAAGGAGGCGATTCATAGAGAAGCCTGTTAGGAGTGCTGCAAAATTCATTCAGACATAATAAATACCAGTACAACCACAGACAAACTTTTAGAAATTAAACTGCTCTTAGTATCATCAGAATGTCTTGAAAAGATAATTAGACTTCTGTATAAACTTTAATCTTAGTTGTTGACCTTTCATGTAAAAGGAGACACTTGTTGGACCCTCCGCCCCCCATCTAAGCCATAATGGTTTGATCTTCCACATGGAACAGCTTTTAAAATATTCAGGCATTGATCCGCAGAGAAAACAAGATCAAAAGGGACTAAAAACAGAAATACAAGAGTGAGCGAGACATGCTGTTATTATCCAGGGTGTGACGGCCGGCCTGAAACCACAACCAACCCAACACACACTGACTCACAACTCTCTGACTGCCAACACACCAACACAACACTCGCTGACTTGCCAACAACAGGAACACAACTGAGCAGACTTAGAGAGACAATCTGTTGATCGTATGCTTATATTTAAGGAATAATCTGGTTCTGTTCATAGAAAAAAGTTCCAAATTTACGAGTCTATGGTTCTTTGCAGACATGGACTTAAAAACTTGAGAAATGTTTTTCTGACGCTAAACTGTTCAGAGATGTACACATGTAAGACAGTTGCTGAGAATTTAATTCTAAAACTTAAGGCTCCAGTATAGCTCTGCGTAAGTCCATACTCGTGTCTGTACGCGCGTGCTGTACGCAGACAGTTCACCCGCACACCCCAGTGTACGTTCTCGCGTACATGCTCGCGTTTTCGCACCAAATTCTTGACGTCATTTGAGCAGCTGCAGCGCAGAGCGTTTACCTACGGGACAAATTGAGGTCGCTGATTGGTCATTTGCTGACACGCCTACTGAATTGATTGACAGGTCGGGTGGGGAAAAAAAATACGAGAGCTGGCAGCTGCAGCCGCAGCGGTGTTCTGTGTTTATACGTTAATAAAAAGTTCTAAAAAAAAAGTGTTTCTCATCACCTGTGAGTCATTAACTCACGTCATTAACTGAGTCTGCTCATACAGACTCATGTTCGTGCTGCTGTTTATAATGATGTTTTTCCACCACATTAGGGCTTAGTGTATTAATAGTTGATGTTTCTCTTAGTTAATTCTAGACGTTATTACTGTTTTTCTCT